>KL282098.1:0-21047 GCA_000699545.1 Podiceps cristatus
AGACCTTTCTATGATTCTATGATTCTTCCTTCTAACCTATTGAAGGCCTGAGACTCCCCTCCCTTCTTTGACAAGTCTAGCTGTTTTCAGAATGGTCCTGGTTTTGGCTGGGAAGGAGCTAATATTTTCTTCCCAGTTGCTACTGTGTTTTGGATTCAGTGCGGGATTGGGTATGTGAAGGATGTTGATAATATGCTAGTGTTATTAGTTCTGGGAAAGAGATCAAGGATTTTTTCCAGCTTCCCAGATTTTGTTAGTGTGCAGGTGCAAAACCTTGGGAGGGGTACAGCCAGTACAGTTGACCCAAACTGGCCAAAGGAAGTATTCCACACCACAGATGTCATGCTCAGTATAAGTGGGGGTCGACCTGTGGGCCGGGATCTCCCTCCCTCTTGGCTGTTCAGTCTCTCACTTGCTCTCTCTGGAACATGTGATTCCGAGATCACTGCTGGAGAAATCTCTGTTCCAAGATCACTGCTTGGGATCATTCTGAGATCCCTCTTGGTTTCACCCTGTGATCACTGCTCAGGATGGGCTGTATTGATCATCAGGTCATTGGGTGTTGAGCAATTATGCATCATTCATTTCATGTATTATTGTATTCTTATTGTTATAATTATTAATACATAAGATAATAATTATCTTTTCCTTTGCTTTCCTTTCCTTTGGACTTATGGAAGTCCATAAGACTTCCTTTCTTTCCAATTCTCCTCCTGTTCCAGAAGCTCACTCCCCTCCCTCTACTATACCAAAACCTCTATTAGTTTCTGGGCTAAGCTAAATTTGCAGTCAGTCATGGCCTTTTTGTCCCTACCAGGTGCTGGAGTTCATTTTCAAGTAGAAAAACTCCATCTATTTAGAGACAAGCCTATTTTGTCTCCAGTTCACAATTTTGTTGGTTAGAAAGTCACCTCTTCTAGTTGCCTAAAATGAGACAGGCTTTCCCTCCAATCTCCGTGCCCCTGTTCTGGAGCCCACCTTCCTCGATCAAGAGACCAGAATTGTGCATATGCACACGCCCCCCATATGTCTCCCTTCTCCCACGGTACTTCTAGTAATTATAACACTCACCAAAGAACAAAATGGTACACTTGAAAAAAATAAATAGTTTTCAATTGTGCAGCACACTGTACAATTCTTAGTGATCACTGATGATCTTTGTTTCCACCAGTCCTTCGCATATACACTTTCACTAGCATAAAGTCTCTAGTGAATGCAATATAACCTTGGGCATAAGGTTTTGGGACAGACACTGTTTGGATGGACTTGGTTAAGGCTTTGGGATTGGAAGGGGGGGAAAAGGCTGGTAGAGAATTCCTGAAAGAGGACAAAACTTTTCTACAGAAGGATTTTGAAAAGTCTCCTCTATAACCACTTGTACATGGAAGCTCCCACTCAATCTTGTTCCAGAGCTTTGTCTCTGCTTAAATGAGACAGTGCACCCATGGGCTCAGATCCACTCAAGAGGACAACTATTGTGCCTTTACTTTGCACAGCAAAACTGCACTCGAGCAATGGGTACACACATATAGGACAGGTTGGCACCAGAAAGATAAAACAGAACATGGGTAGATATGACTTATCTAACTACTCAGAGGAGTACTTCGTGATCTCTTTATTAGAAAACTATTGTCATCTGCAATTGACTTACCAAGAACCTACGGTCCCCTCACAGCATATAAATGTTAGCTTCTCCCTTCAGCCCATACCTGAGAAAACCACACAAGTAGTTCTGACCTGTTTTTTTGTTGGTGGTGGTGGCTTTTTGTGTTTGGGTTTTTTTTTTGTTTGTTTGGGGTTTTTTTTGTGGGTTTTTGTTTGTTTGTTTTTGTTTGGTGGTTTTTTTGTTTGTTTGGGTTTTTTTTGTTTTTTTTTGTTTTTTTTTTAATCGGTAAAAATTAAAGTAGTATGACATGCTGTTTTTTCTCCCTTTGCAGTTCTTTAATGCTAGAATGCAGGCACCCAGGGGGTGGTACTCATTTATCCAGTAACACCCCAGCAACATTTTGAGCTGGCATCTCACTGAGACTGGAAACTGCATCCTATTTACTCTGTAGAGGCACAGGTTCACAAGCCCTGCACTTTGTCTTAGAAGCACTCCATTTGTCCAGAACTATAGAGTATGCAACTTCATACATGTAACAGCCAGTCTCTAAGCTACACGCTGCAGTGTACTGCTGTGCTTTCTGAGCTAGAATCATTGTGATGAACACAGTACAAGAGACTAGCGGGACTGCCTATCTGTCCAAACAGGATGTGTAACATTAACTCCTATCTCATCTGTAAGAGGAACCACAGAGCTGGAAGGGAACTCAGCAAGTCACTGTTCCCATCTCCTGCATGGCAAACAGTAGAAGTGTTTAATATGCTTGCTCACATTTTTTTTCACAGTTAAAAATAAACAGGTTTTGCCTTTTTCCAGAACTGTCCTCTTCATCTAATTTCACTTTTTAGAAAAGGAAGGGCTGTTTCTTCCCTGAGGGTGACTGAGAATGCTCTGCAGAGCAAGGATGATGAGAGACCAGAAGATCAAGTGGAGAGAAGGCTTGACTGTGGCATGCAGTAATTTCATATAAGACCTGGGAATGTTTTCATAAGAGATATAGAGGGGACTGCTTGGATTGTGTGCTGCCCAGAGCAACTGAAATCTGCTAAATTAAAGTGGGACACAAAGGAACTCACTGAGCAGTGTGGAAGTTTGTTTTTAAGATTCCCTTTCAAAGGCAGTTTCACTTAGTAGATCTAAGCATTCCTTCATTAGAGGCTTACCTTGTCCCAGGGCACAGTTCTCTCCTTACAAAACAAAGTCATAATGACCAGAAGTCTTCACACGTAGTTTAGTATGCCCTTTCTAAAAAACCCAACCAACCAACCAGAGAAGGGCAGAGTCTGGCCAAACTAGAAACATCATAAAATATGGTAGGCTCTGTCCCTGTTTGTTTGTAGTACACTCAACTTGTCTAACAGAGTTCCACTGCCATGTGGGCAACATACTTCCTGTGTTTAAAATTAAGAAGCTTTTCCTAGTATCACACCAAGATCTCTATTGCTTCCAATTAGATTAATTACTTCTTGGCTTAACCTCAAAGAGAGGCAAAAGGCAACAGTTCATTGCCCTTCTCTTGTGAGTAGTTCAGCCACTGGAAGAGATCTCATTTTTAGACTGAGCAAGCAGTTTCTTTTCTTAAAGGTAACATTCAGTAACATTTACAGCTTATCATTATCATTAAAAATTATAAAAAGTCACCATGGGACTCTAAGATGAGTCTACACCTTCCTGCAGTGCTCACGGGAATGGCTAAACCAGTAACCCAACTAGGTTCTCACTTTTGTCAAAGAGTACAATAACTACTACTACCTTTCCTGTCTAATGTAATGCACTCCTATTAACACACCCTGGAATATTAGTGATTTCATTTCCTGCAGTGGTATCACCTTGTTGCCTTTATTTTGTATTCCAATACACCAAAGAGACTGTGTCCCAAACAGTTTTGAAGCTGCTTGAGATTCCAAGGGATCACGTGTCCAAACTGAAACCAAATGGCTGAATGTCTTCAGCTCGGACCCTCTCTGCAGCCTAGGGTAATTGTTTTATACCACTCATCACTTTATGAAGGTAAAAAGCAAAACCAGAACACTCCAAAGAGTACTAGAAAATTTCATGGCAAAAATTGATGGTGTGGCTGGAGGCAGCTTTCAGCAGGGAGTCCTGGAACTAATGATTACTGCAATGTCACTCATAGCTGACCACTTCCTACTGCTTGTCAGCTCCAGCCTCAGTCAGACAGGATCCAGATCTACCAGACAAATTGACCTGACCATTTCTTACATCTGCCATATGTCCTCACAATGCATGGAAGCAGATCTCAGGAAGTATGTGTTCACTAATGTGGAAATCTGTCCTTTAAACACAGTTCACCTACCTGTCTGAGATGAAACCAAGGCTTCACAGCCCCCATGTTTGCAATTTAACCTGCACCTTCAGTCTCTTCTTCCATGTTGCAACGATTTCTCCGTGGGCTCAATTTAGAGAACAGTCAGGGTAGCTGCGTGAAATAGCCAGTCACGCTAGAGACAGGCTAGCTCCATTTATTCTGCTGAGAGCAAGTAAATTGGCTGGGAAGCTGTCAAGTGTTGAAAAATCATCCACAACAGTTTCTCCTTATTTTGAAGAACGCATTACTCATTTCATCTAGCTTTTTAAAACCAATGAGATTTTTCAAGATATCAACAACACACACACACACACACACACTCTTTGGAAATAAAGCATATAATCCAAGTATTTGAACAGAACATTATCAGCTTTCAGTGACAAACTAAATTCAGTAATCCGGAAATCTTTGCCCTGTCACCCTTCAGAGCTAGATGAACTGCTGGAAAAACAGCTCTACCCCAAGTTCAGTCCAAACTTGCATTACTCCACTCAGAATTTAGCAATTGAAGCCTCGCCAGAGCAGGGACTACAGTGCTCCTATTTTCACCACAACCCAAAAGGCAGGATGCTGTAGAAGCAGGGGCTGTTGCAGATTGAAAGACAACCCTTTCCCAGTCACAACTTTCCCACCTCGGAGCAGAACCACTACAGAGAGCTGGAGCCCAATTCTACGGCAATTATTAGCCAAGGATCCTGAGACGCTGAGCAACATTCCCTGTCCAAAGCCACTCTCATCTTGCTATACCAGGTATACACTCCCATCCTCGTGAGCAGCAGCCTTTTATGCATCCGCCCTTGTGACACTCCTGTGAAACAACTGAGTGCTGTTGGCCCTTTTGTTGTTTCATTGCCCCTGTATAAAAGACAAAGGACTCGGTATACACGCCCATCCTCGTGAGCAGCAGCCTTTTATGCCCTTGTGACACCCCTGTGAAACAACTGAGTGCTGTTGGCCCTTTTGTTGTTTCATTGCCCCTGTATAAAAGACAAAGGACTCCTCATACACATGGAAAAAACATTAGGATAAAGCAGGTATGGAAACTTAAATCTTTAAAAGCCAACGCAGAATGGCAGGTGACATAAAATGGAAACGTTTTCATATGCTGTAGCTTTTCTGCAGAAGAATTAATACTGAGTTGTTCACTCCTTGGCTACTCACACATCACTCACTGACAGTTTCTCATAAAAGCCCAAGCAATGTGCCTGCACAGTCATAAGAAATCCATGGCGAAGCAGGTATCCCAAGGAAAGGCTATAACCACTAGGCCATCTTTCAGTGCAGCTCAAGTGTATGCCAGTTTACTCAAACAGTAATGTTCACATCCTGGAAGCCTATTTGTAAATCAATTCCAAGAGCCTCTCGACCAGGTTATCCTCTGTGTGCTGCTCCAGACAGGTGAATATGGCTCAACTGACAGCAGTTTCACCTCCCGAAGCCTCTTATTTCCACTGTAAATAAAATTCACAGATAAAAGGCTTGTAGTTATAGTTTGATTTATGAGGCTTTATTTATACTGATAGGAGCAAAAAGATCAGACTGCAGGTACTGTGCAAACTCCTCAAAAGGGAAAGGTAAATCAAGGCTTAATTTTCAGGTGCTGGTTGTGGAGTGGATTTGGACACATTTCCCCTTTTAACTGGAAAATGTTAATGTCAAAAGTTAAGCAGCGCATCATTAAAATCAGAATTTCAATCTGGCCTCTCAACCACCACTGATTTAATAACAGAGAGAGGCAAGAAGCACTATAATGCACTTTGACTCCTCATTATTATAATGCAGAGCATTTAAAGTCTAATTTGTCTCAGCGCACCACAAAGGTAAGACCCCATCAACACTATAGCAGGGACAACCGAGAAACGAAGCAGCTATCTGATCTGTCCCAAGGAGCAGAACAGGGAACAGAGCCATAGCCTCTGAGAGACTATACTTAAGGACAGCTTGCTGTGGACTTGGGCCTGCTCCTACTACACGAAGCAGATGGAAGACTATTTCCGTGTGGATTAGTCACAAGGGATGAACAAATGATCAAGTTCAACATATGGGCTCCGAGCACCATAGTCTGTAACTTGGTAATGACTGGTACTAATAGCAAGGCTTAGAGAACTGGATCTGAAGGAGTGGGCACAAGACCCTTAAGCCCTCATGGGTCTGTTTCTGTTGCTAATCCATTTATGTGCTCATGCTTTGTGTTGGGTTGTGCCTAAAGAGACGAGACAGCCTGCTGCAGGAGCTCTCAGTATGAGACGGACTGGAAGCAAACGCCACATGGAGCAGGTCTCATTTTCACTGTGGGATCTAAAAGGAGGCAAGTTAGTATTTTCCATATTTGCTCAGGTCACCAGACAATGGAACAAGACTACAGTTCATTTTACAGTCTTCACACCACTGAATAACATCTAGCTAAGAATGACTTTTTAGGTCACTACAGCACTGGTTTGGTTTTAACAAAATTAAGACTGAATGGAGAATATTTCATATACAGAAATTCGCTGCCCAATAGCACTGCCATGCAGAAGAGAAACTTACCTGGGGAAAGCATAATTATTATCACAACAAATCCTGCACAAGATTTCCTGAGGCATTACCACAGGATAAATAGGTTAAAATCACCAACAATGATAATTACAGCTAACAGAAAACTCCAAAATAGAAGCATGTCTTCATCTATCCAGCACCATCAGTCTGTTGCTGTCAAGGACATGACCACATGGAAGAATTAAGACATTTTGAAACTGCTCCATCATAAAGCGCTTGAATTCTTCAGATCACAGCAGATGCAGAATATCAACCACTATTTTATTCGTAATTCTTCACAGAAGGGGTTTTATTATTGCTTGTTAACACATGTGGCTGTCTGCCAGGTAGGAGTGCAGCATACAGTAGTTTGAATCTGTGTCCAATGTATTTCAGTGCTGATTAGCATGCTTTCTTCAAGCTCTAAGTTTCCAGAAGTGTGATAACAGAGAAAAACAACATTTTCTAGTTCTCACAGAGTAAAGATGCTGAGGTATGTGTAGATGAGAAACCCAGCTGCAGGGGCAGGAGAGGAGAAATGGGAAGGGAAAAAAAAAAGCACCCTACCTGTGCAAAGCCAATCTTAAACATCAACAAGTCCTCAAGTAGAGTCCTTTATAACTCATCATTTCTGATTACTGATTGCTCCTAAGTTACATGGCATACAGTACACTGATAACAAATTATCATTTCCTTGCCAGAAGAAAGATGTCACTAAGTGTACAGTACCTATACTCTAGAAAATACATTTGATCCCTTAAAAATTAAGCCTCCTTGACCAAGTTTTGACAGGCTCTGAAACAATTCTGCCATCCACTTAGTTAAAAATAAATAAATAAATAAATAGCACACCACAACAACAAATCAGTAAAGTTATTTGTTGAAAAACTTACATGGCTATTGAAAATACATGTTTAGATTTTAATAAATCTGTGCCTCATGCATGGATGGAGTAGTATCTATTCCTAAAGGGTATGTGCACACCGTGTCAAAAAACAGAGGAAGAAGAAACAAAACACGCCTGACATTGAATGCTGGACAGTCCAATACCAGCTGTGGCAGTCTCAAGACCCATCCTCTTGAAAATCCTTCTTTACTTCCTCAGTCCCTCTGGGTGACTCAAGAGACTGCCCAAGATACTTGTCAGCCTTGGAAAAATAGCTTTCCTGACACATATGGAAGCTAGCTTCCACTGCTGTCTTGGCATTCATATGTAGCGCTTCCATCAGTGGAGCCTGTAGCTGTTGCTCTAGCATTAATAGACGACAACAGTAATCTGATTGCTCTTTTTCAAGGGAGACAGCCTCCTGAGCAGCAGTTCACAAAAACTCTCACCCCTACACAGCAAGTAATGATTGCACCCAGGCAGAGAACTTCGTTAACTAATTTAGTTTGCAGACTCAAGCAGCTCAATCTCATGTTGAGCTATGAGGTGTAATGCTCCAACTTTGCCATGGAGCTCACCTCAGAAGTACCTTTCAAGCTTAAAACAACCAGGACTTTGAAAGCATGAACACAAAGCTAAAGAAGAAACATTTATCTGCATCTATGATCAACTGGAAACTGCATTTCTTGGAGTTGTGGATTGTCATATATCTAAGTAGAGGCCAGTAGTGTCTTTCAACTCTTCACAATGCAAAGGCCCTGCTGTAGATGCTACAAACTTCAACATCTGCACAGACTTCTCAGTTTTGCTTCCGCTCCTACACACCAGACATTTCATTGTGCCTGCTCATGTCCCTCCCTCAGACATGCCTAGAGCTTCCAGTACTTCACAGCTTTCCCTGTGGTTGAATTAACTGCACCTCAGTGTCAGATTCTCTAAACACAACAAAGCACATGCCAACCAACACAAAAAAAAACCAACCAAACAAAAAAACCCAAACAAACAAAAACAACCCACAAAAAAAAAAAAAAAAAAAAAAAAAAAAAAAAACAAAAAACACCAAACAAAAACAAAACAACAAACCAACAAAACCAAAAGACCCTGAAGACCCTGCACTTACTTCTGGCTATCCAAAGTATCTACTTCAGTCTGGATTAGATATATCTCCAAGTCTTTTCCTCTCCATAGTTGCTAGTTTGTCTTCATTTTTGAGTTAAATCCCTCGATCTCACTGTCATTCTGTTGTCAATTAGATGCAACTACTGGAGTTGGTTGTTTGCTGCCTGTGGGTGCAACTGGTAGGGCTGACAGAGCTGAGGAATAGCTCTTAACCACTTCTCTGTCAGTCCGGTCAGGGCACTTTTAGCTACTGTTTTCATAAAAGCTAAAGATCTTCATAAGGGTCATCTGCTTCCCTTGCTGACTGTCCAGAAGTTTACAACAGTTATTCTCCACCATCATTTCAACACAGGCATTTTTAAGTCTACCCATAGGAATCTCCTCTATCAAGCCCATAAATGAACCCATGTTCATCAGAGACAATGTACAGTACTGAGCCAAGTTCTTCTTGTCATTACCATTAAAAGCTGCAGCTCTGGGAGTTAAAAATGGTGACATGGGTTATTAGCTATTCTGCATCACAGCGTAAACTGATCCCCTTTAAAGGGATGTGTTATGCCAAATACTTAGGAGGCTGGGTTTCTTTTTAGCTTAAAGAGCATCTGCCACTATCAAAGGTAAGTTAGTCGTATGGGCAACCAGTGGAGAAACAGAGGGAGATGACCAGAAAGCTTCCTGGGCCTCCCACTCACCACAGCATAAGATTCCCTGCTGCTGCTGCTTCAGCACTTGTTCGCTGGTTGTTCAGAACATCAGATCTCAAGCAGGCCCGAGTACGGAGTTCAGACAGCACAATACCCAGTTCTACAGATGGACAGCACGTAGCATTAGATACAAAACTATGACTCAAATTAGCTGGGCTCGTATGATAATTTGTCAATGCAAGCTCAATGCATGCCTTGTCAGAAGGCTTATTTTCAACACAGCAATTCATTTTCTCTTAAACATATGCTGCTGGTTTCCATCTGCATTTGAAATGCAAGCAGAGTGCGCTTTGTATTTGCTATTGAATTGTTCCATAAAATAAATGTGTTAACTCCCAAGTCAGACCCACGTGTTCTGTAATTGCAAAAAAAAAGAAAAAAAAAAAAAAAAAAAAAAAAAAAAGAAAAAACAGACAACATTTCTCAGCTCTGTTCCTTAAGAGGGTTGACAATGTCACACAGACAACATCAGCCATCCATTATTGGTTGTGCAACATCTTGGCAAGCCAGCTGGGTACCTGCATGGAATCAAGGTGCTTGATCTTTGAAAACACCCACTTTAACTTAGATTATGCTATTGTTTCACCAAGGAGGAATCCCAGGAAACAGAAGCAAATGAGAATCCTGTTGTAAAAACATGTTACAAATAAAGTCCTTTGTGGCCAGGATTTCCCAAAGGAAACAACAAACCAATTGTAAGTGCCAAAGAATCAACCGAAATGGCAGAAGCAAAGGTCATTAAACAGCATCAGCTAGTACCAGATCCACATTCTGTCAACTACAAAGGCTCTGCAGCTCCACCTCACTTTCACAGAGCGAGCAACCAGCCATTGCCAGAAAGTTAAGCATTTGGGATTAACACCAAAACACCTTATATATCTGAAATATAAGAATTTCTAGGGGAAGGTAATGATCTGCAGCCCTGGCAAATGCATCATGGCAAACTATTTTAGAGAGATCTACTGAGATGCCACTCAAGTCCCTATTGATAGAATGACAGAACACTTGATCAAGCAGTTTGTTGAGTTTTATCAATAATTACATGTAACTGTAAATTTAGACTTTCAAAACCCTGAAAAAAAAAAAAAAAAAAAAAAAAAGAGAAGCAGGGAGCATTTTTTTTTTTAAAATCAGCGCTGTTGACTCAGCATAAGACCACATTAAGAGTAGGACTGTTCTGTTTGTTCTTTTTGGATGGTTGGTTGGCTTGGATTTTAAGAGGGCAGTAGATAGCAGCCAACAGCTTAAATTTCTGTTAAGGTTTGGTTTGTTTTGCTTTTTTTAAAAAATGTACCAAATCAAAACATTACCGCAGACTCTGGTTTTAAACAGAGCTGTTATACATACTAAACAGTTAAAACAGAGCTTTGTCTTACCTTGAAAAATAAAGACACGTGCTCATATAATTGCCAAATGACTTAATTCCTGAATTACTTTCCACCCACCTATGTTAGTGCTGTCCTGGTTTCAGCTGGGATAGAGTTAACTTCCTTCTTAGTAGCTGGTATAGTGCTGTGTTTTGGATTTAGGATGAGAATAATGTCGATAACACACTGATGTTTTAGTTGTTGCTAAGCAGTGTTTATACTGAGTCAAACACTTTTCAGCTCCCCATGCCCTGCCAGCGGGGAGGTGCACAAGAAGCTGGGAGGGAGCACAGCCAGGGCAGCTGACCCAAACCAGCCAAAAGGATATTCCAGACCATATGACATCATGCTCAGTATATAAACTGGGGGGAGTTGGCTGGGCTGGTACGATCGCTGCGTGGGGACAGGCTGGGTATCAGTCGGCAGGTGGTGAACAACTGCATCACACATCACCTGTTTTGAATATTCTATTATTATGACTATTACTCTCTCTTCCTTTGCTGTCCTATTAAAATGTCTTTATCTCAATCCATGACTTTACTTTTTGTTTCCATTCTCCTCCCCATCTCACTGGGGTGTGGGGGGAAGCGAGCAAGTGGCTGCTTGGTACTTAGTTGCCAGCTGGGTTGGAACCACAACAAGGGTTTATTATGCTATAGGCTTTATGCCAAGGTCATCAGTTTGCAGACAAAGTAGATTTTAGGGCATTTTGCTGGAGTTTAGGGATGGAAACCATCTCTTGACTATTGATTTGCAAACTAAGCTTTACTCTTGAAAAAATATCTACATTTTCTTTCACAGTTGAAAAGCTGAGGCAACATAGTTGCTACGTAAACACTTTATGGTGTTGGGTACATACAACTCCTATTATGGGAGAACTGTGCTTCAGTAGTTTTCAATCTGGACTTCATTCAGCACAAAGCATCTCGTCTTTATGTCTTTCTTGTGTTTGACATACCCTGAAACTGTTTACTTAAGAGGCTGCAGAAATGTAAACAAAGCTATGAAATATCTCAACAATTACTGTGCCTGACCTCTGACAAACAATTCTCCTGAATTAAAACCTTTTTGAATGAGCAAACCTTGTAGAAAAACATCCAGTAGGGATTAAAAAATGTCCAGCATCAGAGATTCAACCAAAGCCTTTGATGTCATTCTGTGTCTCATTACCCCTCTAGTGGGTTTCTCATTGTTTCTCTGCTTAAAAGTCCTCGCACAATCCTCTAAACAGTGTCAGTGCTCAGCCTTTTCGTTCCAGCCTGCCATAGTGAGTCAGTACAGCTTGAGATGTGACAGTGCTGACCATGCTGCCCTTATGTCAGCAAAGCACTGAACAGGGCGCTGAACTTCAAATGCGCAATCATTTCCATGGAGTCTGCTACATCTACCAGTGGAGACAGCCTGCTCGGGACTCCTACAAAAAGCAGGAAAGTCATCTTTTAGCTGCAACCGTAACAAACTCCGATCCACAGTCAACCAGGGAAGATTCGTAACTCACTCTTATCAACAGGTTACAGGGGTAGTTGAAGAGCTTTGGAAGCAACGGCTCTCTGGTCTGCTGAATTGGGACTTATGTTTTATCTGAAACATGCAGATTCATTCAATTTAAAAAGGATCTCTTGATTTTCACGTATCAAACAATAGCTTTCAGCACGTGCACTTTTGTTTCCCAGAGGTCTCAGCAGAGGAACTGTACCGCATGCACACACAGCAGCATGCTACGGTTGTTTCCTGAGAGCCCAGGAGCTACAAATTATAAATGATGCTCTCGCACTCACATGATTACAAAAGACCAAGAAATACAACCTCTACTCAGCCATACAAATCTAGACATCTGTTTCATGTAAGTAGAGTAATTTTCCTCATAGACATATTTGAAATGAGCTTACGATATACATGTTTGGTGTACTAGCTCTCCACATGAACCTTGGAGAAACTGGACATTCAGCTCTTGCACCAGGCCAAGACCAAAGAATACCAAGACACTCCTAAAATGGTGCATGTTCACCTCGACAGGGAGAGCCTTAAGTAAAACATACCACTTCCCAAATGCTGTTGACAATTCTAGAAGACAAGGCGTGGTTACAGACTGCTGATCCCGGAGAATAGCTTCATTTACCACCTTTTCTTGTACTCTAGCCCTCCTTTCCCCTTTTCCTTATTTCATTTCCTTTGAAGAAATTAACCTATCCATTCCATAATCATACCCTTCCTGCAAGCAGTTTGTTCTCCACAACTCATTTCCCTCCCTGGAATTTGCTACAAAGTAGCTAAGGCTGAGGACAAGGACAACAAATAAAAACTTTATCTCAGTGAAAGCAGAGTAAAAACAACTTCCATTCTAGTCTAGAAGTCTCTTCTACAGAGCTGGAAGAAATTTGTATTGCATTATGTTATGCATTTGCATGAATGAAAACATAGGTGACTGCAATGTTTTTTAAAAAAAAGCAATCCTCCTGAGAAGACAAGAAAACACAAGGATCCTTGTCTGAATACACAATCCTCTATGACATTCACAGCAATAAACAGAGCAACTCATCAGATCTAACTTCAAGGAATATCTTAGCTGAAGAACCTTTCCAAACAGAAAGGGATTTGATTAACTCTCAGATTTGCCTGTGAACCTCCTGTCTGCATCTACATACTGTCACCAGCAGCAAACTTCAGTCTCTGGCAACATCCTAGTATTTTGGTTGATGCCACCAGTTCAGGTAAGCCAGCATGGTAAACAGCAAGTTCCTATGCTGCACAAAAGGCAAAATGTACCTCAAAACACAGCTTGCTCGCCTAAGGCCTGCGAGTCAACAAACTGCACAGCACCTACGCTGAAGCCTCGTTACACTGACCATTCTTATAGCTAAGGATGGATGACCCTTGCTCTGCGGAAGAGGAATGGACTTAAGCACATGTATTAAACATTTTGCTAGACTTCAGCCTGATCTGCTGAGATGTATAAACAAACAGCTTCTGCTCTGTTTAATCCATTTAAAATATGTTTGACGCCTTCAGTGCTGTCCCTTCTGATCTTCAGTTACATCTCTTAGCTCAAGTGGCTGAGATAACAATCAGAGCCCTCCGCACATGTAATTGTCTCTGGTAGGAAAGACTAAGTACAGGAAAGACCTACTGGCCTAGGGAGTGGAGCAGGGAGGAGGTCTGGGGGGCTAGAAACCAACTTTTGTGCTATTGCTATGTGCACGCAATTCCACCACCACCCGTCTGATTATTACACAAAAACCTTCTATAATGGGTTTACTTTATATCCTTCTCTTTTCCCAAGTATTCTCATTAAGGAATCTCAATGCCCTCATAAAAATCAGAACACAACCTGTTTTCTGTCACAGAAGCCGCAGTCCAGAGATCGATTTGCTTTCTGTTGTGTCTATGTTACCTCTTAGGCTATGCTTTGAATTCCTTCAGATATTTTAATTGGGCCTGTAATTAGCCCCCACCTCCCTGCCTTTATGTACCTTTTCCCAGCTTCCTTTTCAACGTGCTAGATCTTAACAATATTAACATTCTCCTCTGGAACCTCTTGAGATCCTAGCAGTAATTTCATGCACCAATAATGTTTTACTGAAAATAAACAGACCTAAAACATTGGTAACCTGGGAATAATCAAAAGTCACACATGTCCTGATACACAGCCAAACTGCCTAGTGACCTCTGTAATCACGTCACTCATTAACATATCCCCAGCCAGCCCAATTTCCCTCTGGTAATGGAAAGCATACCTGTCCAGCTAGGCAGACTGAAAAGGTGTGACCGACAAAGGCAATGAAACCTAATGGGATACAACCCATGTGGCATAAAGGTTTAGGCTCACTGGAGTGATTCTGTTGTAAGGATTGGAGATCAAATGCCAGGTCTGCAGCAGGAAACCAATATTTATTCTGGCACAGGTCTAATATTATAAGTTTTAAAGGATTCAAGGCACCTCTCACGTTCCTAGTAATTACAGGCCAACCTCTGCCAAACTGTTCTGGACAAAGGCATGCAAGACTCCGCTACTGCCTAAAATAAGGGAACTATGCCCCTCAAAAAGCACTGATGCCTCCATATCCACATCCCTCCTTCTCCACAAGCAACATGGAAACTTTGGCCATGTGCCAAGGAATGGGCAAATATCAGAATAATGGGTTAAAAGAAAAACCAAAACCAAACCACCCTTCCCCGCACAAAAACACCACACCACACACCAGAGCATTAATTCTCCGAGCACTGAGATACATTCAGAAGAATGAGAGCATCTCCTTCCTTGTTACATACAGCAAACCTCTTCATGCCAGCCAATCACTTCCAGTAATCCCTTACAGAGTAAGTGCCTGGAGGTTGTTCTCCAAATTGTAAAACTTGGCACAGCTGCACAAAAAAAGAAAGTTAGCTTTTTAGTCTCAAGACTGTCTTCCTAATTGCAACAGGAACTTCAAGGTGTCAGAGATTAGTGACACAGATTGCTCTGGGGGATGTGGAATCTCAGTTGCTAGTGGATTTTTAGGAACTTTCCAAACAGGCACTCCAAAAAAAAAAAAAAAAACAACCCAAAAAACAAACCAACCACCACAACCTCAAACCAAACCAAAACCCCCACAAGTATCTCTTTCTCAGGTCAGGGAAGTGGAGTACCTGGCCATTGAGATTCATTTCTAGAAAAATTTTAAAAATACCTAGGAGACGGGCAAGACGTATTTTCCCTCAAATTCTTCTTCACTTTCCTAGAACTCAAACATAAGACATCTCAGTCTGAAGGGTTCATCTCGTGAGGATTAACTTTCTAGTCTAAAGTAGTCTAATGGAAAAAGAAAAGCTACTCCGATGTTTATTCATTGCCTTTTAAAACATCCAGGTTGAACCAGCGTCTGGCACTTACCTCTGTCCAAAGACTACCAGCAAGGTCTGATGAACTAGTTTAGACCAAAATCTAACTCGAAGCAAAATGAATCTCTCTCCTAGTCTGGCTGAGTCAACAGGCAACTGGAAACAGTTTGAAATTCTAATAGGCAGAGAACAATACAGCTATAATAATCTTAAAATATTTTAATTCAATTTTATTTCTTTGGTCTTAAACACAACTGAGGTCACTTATCTCTATTGTAGTGAGTGGCTATTTTTCTGAATTTGCCATTAAAGTAAAACAGAGAGAGTAACTTTATGGTTTTCCTTTTTTCTTCGTTTTTAATGGCATGTTGAAATCCACAGAAGAACAATCACTTGCTCTCGTTATGTTTCAGTCTTCGATTGGAGCACTGCATAGGAGCAATCTTATTCTGAAATTACTTTTTTATTGGGTATAAGTCAATCTCATAATTTATTGAATTCTCATACTCCAACTACCTACAATGCCAAACACTGTACACCAGCCACAACAAGGTAACAAATTACAGTAAGTAATATAAAACCACAGAGATGTAATTACAGTTTCAACAGTTGTTCTTGTCAGGGCAATGGAAAGCACCCAGATAAATCTGAAAGCTACACTGAGTTTTGTTGCATTCAGCCTATGGACCACCTCACATGACAGAGCCGGAGACCTCTGGTCCAGGCTTTGGGATCAAGATGTGACAGGATAAGTGCTTGAGGAAAAGCTGTTAAAACCACCCTCACATCCTAGTCTTTATAATTCAGTCTCATTCCCATTGTCAGAAACTGTTAATTTCTTTCTCCTTCTAGATCTCTCATTAGTATCATTAAGTACTTGAATTTGGGGTATTAAAGATGAACCTCCAGTCTGTCATTCCAGCTCTTAAGGACTGGGGGACATAGGAGCTCCCTTTCCTTGACGGACAACAGGTGTGGATGAAGTAGAAGCAGAGAGATACACAATGGTCCATGTCAAATCACACATGGAGAGAATGAGAGACCATGTCACCACAGTTAGATAAACTATGGCCCAACAGACAAAGGGTTGGGGTAAGACTCCAAAAAGATGTCAATTCCGCTCTGTCACAGACTTTGCTGTGACCCTGAGCAAACAGTTTATCTTCTTTCCCCTCTTTATCATAGCAGATTAGATTAGGAGCTTCTTCAGGAAAGAACTACGTCTATTTACTTAGCATATAGCATAAGAGACCCTCATCTTAATTTGATCCTCTAGTCACTACTATAATTACAAACAACAATAAGCAGGGGAAATGATCAAATAATTAATGTGAAAAAACACTGAGCTGCATCTTATAAATTATTCAAACAGCTGCAGTTATTAATAACTTCCTAGATTATTGAAACTAAGCCAACAATAATTTTTATTTTTTTTCCCACCACTTCCTTCTATTACCATCACCCTGTGAGACAGAAAACTATAATGACACATTTAACCTGAGTGAGGACACCACTGCTGCTAAGTGTTACCTTTGGACAGAAAGACTTGCAAGGGAATTTTTCCGTTGCAATGATTTGCAAAGTCATAATAATATTTCTATGTCCATATTAAATTTTATAGAGGTCTTTTTTTATTACCAAATGTAAATTTGGGGGCTCTATTACCCGCCACATTGTCTTAAAATAATTCCAAGGTTATGCTGTCATCGCATAACTCTGGAAATTTGTAACCCTAATTCAAGCACTGGAAATATATATAACACATAATGTACAGCAAAAGAAACAACGTAACGGCAAGCACAATTTTCTACTACAACAAGCTGGGGAGTGGCTGAGCAGAAAATTAATCTTTCATATTGAATGCATCAGTAGTCCATAAGTGAAGATCATACCTCTATCAAATGCTTGAATTACAATGACTCTTGTGAAGTCAGTTCTGAAGCATCGAGAGACAACAGCAGTAGTTTTGTGAAGTCCTGAAGTCAATTGTTTGGCTATCTGAAAACTGACGTAACAAAAAACCTGCTTTTGCTCATGTTCACTTTGTACATAATTTACCCAGCCTTGGCTCCAGATCCCCTACCCTCCGCTTTATGAGAACAAGGACAAAGCATTCCTAGAAGATGCAACTTTCACATTGATACAGAATAATAGAAGAAAGCAGCAATAAAGGTCCTTAGTTGCCAGATATTAAGCAAAGCAGGGAACTTTTAGTTGTATTTTGCATAGCCAAGACTGCTAAAAGGCCAGGAACTCCATGTAAAATATTCCAAAAACATTGACTACCAAGCTGTTTGTTAAACCTCAAGTTTAGCTACACCACGATAGACCTTGCACTAAGCATTTCACAGCCCCACGATTCAGCTTTCCATACTACAGAGGGGAACAAGGACTCAGACTTCTCTTGTAAAGCAGCCCAGCACACACTGGTGAAAAACACCACACATGAAGAATTATCATCACTGTATCATACAGAAAGATAACTTTACCTAGTGGGAAGACAGCAAGGCATGCAGAGATAGCAGAGAATCTGCTAGCAAGCACCAAGTTCTTCCAGTGACACATATGCAGAATAGCAATGGACTACAAAGGTCTAAATGGACTCCAATAAAGCACCAGTTTTATTGAATGCACCAATCTGTGAATGCTACACGCTTTGCACTATGAAGCGGTATGATCTACGTCCTGTTAAGAGCTGTCTCTGTGCACAAGTGTAAAGAAGATAGCTCTTTTATATATGTTTCTCCAAGATAGAAACAATTAAAAAAAAAATATAGACAGGTCAAAGTCTGTGATAACTCACAGTTTTACAGAAATTGCCAGGTCGAAATTATTAGTTGCTACACTGGGGATGGCTCCACTGTTCTTAGCAGCCTAAGTTTCATAGTGGTACATAAAACATGCTTGAAAGGGACCTCAGAGAATAGTGCCTCTGCCTCCATCCCAAGGCAGGAAAGATGCAATCAGGCTGTTTTTCATTATCAAGCAGGAACTCAGACCATAGGAATAGGAGCTCCAAGCCCTGACCACCCATGAAAATACAAGGAAATCTCAATGAACAGAACACAGGAGACAAAGCACAGATCAACGGCCTGTGGAAAAAAGCTCTGCCCAAGGAGACAGCTGAGCAGAACCTAGTCATAGTAGTAAGAGAAGCTGCAGTCTCACATCAGAAAGGGCACTCTTTCATGAGTGACACAGAACAAGGCTCTATGCTAACAGCACAGGCTCCTGTGGACTCATACACTGGGTAGATAAAGACAAAAAAAAAATCCATACCGCAAACTGTGGGCAGAGACTCCTTAGTAAGTCCAATATTAGTTGTACTGTAAACTAGTAACACCAAGAAACATTTCAGGTCTGCGACTTTGCTCTGCTGACACATAGGCTATGAACATCCACCCAAGACATAGCACACAGTGGTATCACCCTCTTCCCAAGCCACATTTCAGATCCACAAAGAAAATGAAACACAATAGGACTCATGTCATGGATTTTTTTTTTTTTTTTTTTTTGGCCAATACAACCATTTCAGCCTGAAAAAGATAGCATGGAGTCAACAACTCAGGACACTACATTTTCAACTTTATCATGTTTGGCAACCATCCAGTTTTGTGTGATCTTTAACAGTCTGTCCCTCACTTTCTGAACACACGGGCTGAACCACCTTGTCAAAGAGCAGCAAGTACTTGAAACCACTGCCGATGTCTAGAGACTGGACCTTGACGCCACAGAAGAAAAGAAGAATTTACATGGCCAAATAATTGAATTGAGACAATAAATGCACATTTATACTGATTATAGCTTGTCCCCCTCTATGATTGCATCTCAGCCTATAACAGTGAGGTGCACAGTGACAATTCAATTAACAGAGTATTCAGTATTATTGTAGGAAGCAACGCCGGAAATATCTACTGGAAAATAAACACGCCTTCCCTAGAGAACAAGATACAGCATGCAGTAGAAAACGTACAGGACAGATTCTGGGTGTGAAGCACAACCAACAGTAAACAGCTACCAGTTCTGCTAGCACTACCACACTCTGCTCGGGGATCCTACAGGAAAAAAGCACACAAACACGATCATGCAGCTAAAGCCCTATGAGAACATACATCTAGAAAGAGACAAATGATGAGCATAAACCCATCCATAATCAGAAAACTTTGCAATTATTCAGCATTTGATTTGGAAAGTTTTTTTGGTTTTTTTTGTGTGTGTGCGTGGTGTGTGTGTGTGTGTTTGTCCCCTTCCATAAATGGCTCCTCACTTTATAAAACACATAGTTCATTCTTTGTATAAGAGACAAAAATCACATATATCCAACAAGAAGCAACAGCTGGCAGGAAGGAAAGCACATAGAGCACGTAACTATCATATACCCACAGGGATGAAAGGGACTTCAAGAAGTTACAGGCCAACTTTCCCCTCAAGGCAAACTCGGATTTGCCCATCTCATTCCTGATCAATGGTTGACTGACCTACGATTAAAGACCAGCTGTGGAGACTTCAAATCCTGACCAGAAAGTCTAATCCAGTATCCTTTTCCTGTTGAAAAGCTTTTTCCTAACTTTCTGCCAGAAATGTAAGCCTACAAATTCCTGTGCCATCCTCCACAAATGTGGACTGTAGTGGGGGGGTTTCCCTTTTTTTTAAAAAAGGAAGCTTATTTCAAATATGTTAATATTTTGATAATCACCACTAACTTTAAAATGGAGAAATATACACAGTTATGGCAATACATCTCCCTAGAATCCCAGTGTAAGATTAAGTGGGCACTGAAATAATATTTTTTTGGGAAAAACAAAACCAAAAAACAACCCGACTCTATTTACAAGTACAATATTTTCACTATTGTTAACAAAGACATTTGCATATCAGGGTTTTGCCTCTTACAATTAATGTTATTTACTTTCTGGTCAGTATAAACTGAATTATGAAATCTATTTCCATGAGACAAATTTATACTGGGAATGAAATGGAATTGTTTTATGTTATAAACATACCACAAACAAAGTTGTTGTTCTGCTTTCAGCAAAAGACACTCCAAAAAGACAAAACATCCTTAGATATTTGAAGATATCTTTAAATCTCAAAAGCTAAATTTTCCATCAGAAGTAAGCAGAGCCAGTCAACTTCTTCATTTGAAGGAATAAAAAACCCTCAAAAAACCTGAAGAGAAACAGAAGATAATAAACAACCCCCGTGACTGCTTTGCCTTCGGTTCATGACTTCTGCACAGGGTTTGGGCCAGACCTCCAGCGCTGTCAGCAAATTCTATGTGAGCCGCATGGTCCCTACAATGTGTCCACCTGTCACAGCAGTGGCCAGACTGTGCATTCCCTCCCTGTGCTCTGCAGACCCCTATGGTGACCTTCCATCTTCCCAGCAGCCTGCAGACTTCTAGCTTTCTCTCAAAGGAAGACAAGCATCAACTTCTTTTAAGGGACTAATTCACGCATGCAAGGAAAAAAACAAAAATTATGTATACATTTGTACAAGCAAGCTCTAACTCGAGGTAAGGGAAATGAAGAGTAGGATTTGCCATGAGGTTTACTGCAAATCTGAACAGCGACGGAGTTAAGTCAGTGCTCTCCACATCACAAAACTCACTATTGATAACTGCAAAACATAGCATCACTAAAGCCAAAAAAGCTCAATGAAGATTAAGGAAACTACTTTTTTTAAAAAAAAAAAAAAAAAA
>KL282099.1:0-24086 GCA_000699545.1 Podiceps cristatus
AGCGCTGGCCGGGGGCTGCTCTCACAGGCGGGGGATCTTACCTTTCTAGAAACTTTTACGTGCAGCCTCCGCAGGGAAATCCCGGCGGAGACTTGTTAGTTTTATTTATTCAGTAAAATAAAATAGTAGTAGTAAAAAAAAAAAAAAAAAAATGCTACGGCGCAAAAATCAACCGCGGTTCTAGACCGGAGGGAGGCTTTCCAGCAAGGACTGCGGTGTGTTTTGTGTGTGGCTCTGGAGAGGCTCCGAGGTGGATTTATATACAAGGGGGTCCAATTTCAGGAGAGGGAGCTACAGGGAAGAAAAGCCAGATGATAAAATTTCCTTTCGCTGTTGTTAAGGGTTTTCTCTCCACTCTAGTTTCGAGGGTCGGAGGTTTTTATTAGAATTGTTTTCTGTTGTGTGTAAATAAGTAGGTTTTAATGGTGGGAAGGGTTTCAGTGTATAAGCTCCTTGATTGTTTTTGAAGTGAACCTGAAAAGTGGGAAGCAAAAATGCATTTGGTTTACGTTACTGGAAAAGATCAAACTGTTAAAGGGAATGAAAAGCGGGTGATAGAGATTTGAAATAGTCCCTTGCTGATGTGGGGAAATAAGGGTAGGCAGATAAAAGAAGTCTTAAAAGGCGAGAGAGATATACATACTCAATCACAAAGAGGACATGATGCAGCCATGTTTGGCAGCGTGATGGTGGAGCATGGAGCCAAACCTGTTATTGAGGGCTTGTAACAGTGGGCAGGAGGCTCTGCAAGCGGTTGTTAGTTTAATTTTGGGGCATTAAAAAAAATCTTCGGACAAAACTGTGCTCGGGAGGGGGGGGAGAGGAAAACGGAAACTGTTTTGAATGGAGAAGTCAAGAATGAGTGTCAGAGGGTCAGCAGGATTGCAAAGCACTGCAGGATTTATCTCCTGTATTCACCTCTCTGCGGCTAGTAACGAGTGCAATTTAAGACGTAAACATATGTAAGTTTTTCAACTGTCTCTGTATCGAAATGGTTATTTTAGATGTGCTAATTGCTGTCTTTTCTGGATGCATTACTGGCCTGTTCTGGCAGACAGTTAAGTAAGCATCCCGTTTTGCTGTGACATGATAGTCAAGTTATAGCTAGATCTGGCTAGAACTAGACAGTAAATTAGGGAGCAAATGCTTACTGAGAGATTATTGTGGTATGTTTGTATATTCAGAGAAAGGTGATACATACTGATGAAATACTGTAGTGATGCTATATTGATTCATCAGTATATAAACAGCTCTGCTGCATGAGAATGTTTCTGGGAAAATCTGCAGTTGCTGCCTTTTTCTGCATCTTGGATGCTTTGGGGGGAGCTGAAGTAGTTAAAGGGAATTGAAGTAAAAGTTTAACAATTTTGACGCAGGAAGGTAAATTCTGAATTCTCAAGATGGACTTATTTTTGCATTCTTAAAAGTGTGCAAGTGATACTGAGATGTTTCTGCACAAGAACAATAGTAGTGGAGCAGTACTTATAAATAGTTGTTTCTGGTTTATGTAATCTTTGCAGGTGTGTGTGTGTAGTCATATATATATCTTCTGTAACAGTTACAAACTGCTTCTGTAACACTTCTTTCCCTGAAAATTTTGTTGGTGAAAGCATTGTCTTCAGCAGCATCAGTGTTATTTTTCACTTCTTAAATTTAGTACTTTGAGAAGTGTAGTAGGTTACTGAAAAAGAGGGTTGGATCAACAGATCAATGATTCTAGATACTGAATTGGCAAGAGTTGCTTTATTTTAAATTGTGGTGCGCTTTGAAAACACTTAAACTGAATTTCCAGTCCGCTCGGTATTCAGGCCAAACAGTGATTTTTCTGGGTTCTCCTTTTTATTGGGAAAGACAGTCTTTCTGTCTGTCTGCTACACAGACAATGTATATTTATACCTGTATAGTTTATGCTACCTCCTTTTGTTGATCATGGCATGCCTTTTTAAAACAAAAGTAAATTTCCATTTTAGAACTTTAGAACTTTGTTTTAACTAGTCAGGAAATGGGTATTTAGGAAAAGGTGGTTTAAGCAACAGAAGTCTGGTTTACGATGTGGCTGGTATATGGGTTGATGCAACCACTTGATGGACTGAAAATTGAGGCAGTAACAAGTGGTTCCAACTGTAGTTTAGAGATTTGAAGTTTGCTAGAAAGATAAGTGTTGTTCAATCAGGCTTGACTTGTACGTATCTCTCGCGCTGACCTACGAGACTGGATGCGTGTTCATGATTCACCCCTTTAAATGTAGCAAAGGAGAAGTAAAATCGAGCTTGCTCTTTAGAGCATGTCGACTGTTAATGTGCCTGGATTTATGTAGCATTTCAATTCATTCCGGGGAGGGGGGGGGAAGGCTGGTTGCAGAAAGCCTCACACTTCAGAAGCAATAAAATCCCTTCGGCAACATGTAAGTTATTCCCAAGACAGACTTTTAGCCTTGTGCTGTGATCTGAGTGTATTCTGTGCCTCTGGCTTGCAAATCCTACTGCAGAGTTCCTATTGATATTTCACTTGAATCTAGACTTCCGAGTTCCATCTTAAGACTGACCCCGTGAGTGTAAATGGCCCCATAACCAGCAGAATTATTAGCCGTACTAATGCAGAATTTATATCATGTATGAGGCTAAATGCTCGGGATAGTGAGATCATCTGGGGCCTCCAAGCAATCCAGCCTTACAGAGCAAAACCTGCAGGTCTCATGTAACCGCCTGGGAGTTTCCTGCGTGTAAGCACGCTGTACGGGGCGGCAGCGGCGGCTTTGTCAGCCTGCCCAGCCCCTGCACAAGTCTGCCTGACCGTTATACTTGAAACATACAGGAGCTGGAGGAAGAAGCGGTGGGTGAAGGGCAAAGCACAGTCCCAGGACTGAACCATTCTGGTTTTCACCCCAGTTCAAGAGTAGCATGAAGGGCTAACAGGTTATGAGGGTAGAGGAGATGGCCAGTTTCAAGAATCAGACATGAAATAACTATGTTTTCTAAATAATTAGCTAATGTAAGTGGTAAGTGAAGATTACGTGTACTCATGTACAGATCCAACTTGTATCTTCACGCTTTGGGGACAATAGGCTGTAAAAGCATACTCTGATCTCTTTTACCCTTTTCCTCTCTTGGGTAGTGGGGAAGAACATCGAGCATGACACATCCAGCTGTGCTGAAGGGTGCTTTGGCTAGGAAAATGCTACTGTGTGCTACGCTTCCCACCAGTGTCCTTTTGTGTGCTATGAAGCCCTTGAAGCAAGTGGTAGGAATTACATAGTAAGCTGAGCTAAAACTAACCTCAGCACTTCAGTCCTTGTCTTTTGAGTGGAAAAAGCTGTGGCTGCACGGTTGGTATATTGAAGGGAATGGATTTTCTTGATGATGAGGTTTGTAGTTGTACACTACAGTGTGTAGTTTGGGGGAGCTTCGTGTAAACTTGTGGTGAAGTGGTCGAGGAAAACCTCTGTCTCTTCAGGACATTGTCACGCTGCCTGGCAAGTGCAAGCAGTAAAGTGATTAAACATGTGAAGATTCCTCTTTTTGTTGTGAATGTTTAAGAGGTGCAGATGCTGTGGGTTTGTTGGGTTTTTTCCACATCCAGTAGGAAGTTTAAAAGAAGGCTGGGGAGGAAGGTGATATAATCAACTTTTTCTTTGACCTTCATGAAAAGCTGTGTGTCTGCCAACAGCTGTCACTGTCCTTTCAACCTGTGAGGAGGTGAATATTCTGTATCTGCAAAGGACCTTATGCGAGGGGCTCTGTGGACCAACTCCTCGCCTGACTGATACTTTGGGGACTGCACCTTCTGTTTGTAGGGTGTTCCAGTATGCCTTAGTATGAAAAAATACAATTTGTGGATGTGGTTATTTTTACCTTACAAAGTTCGTTCCACTTGCAAATAAGAATTGCCATTAAACTTCTTATGGTTTAGAAAATTACTGTTTTCAGTAATAGTAATTTCTTAATTCATCGTATTAAAACAAGTGGCATTCTTATAGAGGGTGTTCTTTCAACTACATCCTCATCGTCAGATGATGAAATGTAGGTTCACGTCCGAGAACTTGAAGGCTCCACTTGCTATCTGTAATTGATAAATTATTTCCGCTTTCAGTACTTGTGTCTGTATTTCATCAGCATAATTTATGTTTAAATAGCTGTAATCTTGTATTTCTTAGATTTACTTGAATTTAATTTTTTTTTTCAAAAGTATTTATAATGTATGGGTGTTGCATATAGTGGTGACTCACGTTTGAAAACTGTCTGGAGTACCTAGGTGATTTTGACCTTGGTGGCATTACGCAGTGGTGCTTTATGGGCACAGTAGTCAAATGTGATCTTAAAGGAAGGGTCTGTTCTTGTTGACTTCTTCCCTAGAAGAGGATCTGCAGACCTGGATCTAGGTTTGATGCGTTCATTCTTTTCTTAAGCCAACACCTAGTTTTATTGTATGCACTGCTATAGTTGATTGCATACAATAGAAATCTCTGTATGTGCCATCCCACCCATCCCATTTTCACATCCGCCTACCAGTTCTTTGGTTTTGGATGTTAACGCTCACTTTCCAAGCCTGAAAGGAAAAGGTTTCTGTTGGGACAAGGAGACAGATGAGAAGTATTCAGCCTTGCGTGCTAAATCACAGGTTAACTCTGATTATGAGTTGAGAGTTTCCATTATTTAAGGTAATGGGCCTAACCTTCGGGGGAAAAAAGGTGGGGTGGATGAATTGTTTGCAGTTTAGCACATCATCTTCTGTAGCGATGGCAAATGCTCTTCCAAAGAGTGTGTTTTATTGTAAATTTGTTGTGAATTGTTGAAACTTATTTGGCATCATTCAGACAACTCCTAGAGGCAGAGCTGTGCATCCCTGACCCCTTCCTCTTTTTATTTAGTAGAATCTTGGTTTCTTTTTAGTAACATGCTAAAACTTCAGTGGAAGCTGGAATTTCACCCACAAAAATATACTCAGAGTAAGGCACTCTGGAAGCAAACAGAGTGAGAAGTTGGGGGAGGGGGAAAGGGATGAGGTCAGGAATAAATGCATCATATTTATGATTTTCGCTTGGTTATTCTTAGTCTCTTAGTAAAATTGTATACGGAGCGCTGGAGATGGGCACTTCAAAGCAAAATATGTTTTTCATTAGATGAGTATTCTGCATACTTATTTGGACAGTTCTGAGGTAGCAAAATTGCCTGACTTTAATATCTTCTTATTTCACAGTGGATCACTCTCTGTTTTAAGTGGTCAGTATGTGCAGATTACCGAGTGAGAAATTGTTTATAGAAGTCGAATCATTATACAGTATCTTAATGCTGCTGTGCACACCTTTGTGTATTTGCCCATTACAGGACGGTGGTTCAGGCTGCTGCAGCCTCTAAGTTTGTGCATTTTAAAATTAGCGCAATTGTAGCCCTTTTTAAAGTAGTTGATTTTAAAAA
Source organism: Podiceps cristatus (assembly GCA_000699545.1). Classification (NCBI taxonomy): domain Eukaryota; kingdom Metazoa; phylum Chordata; class Aves; order Podicipediformes; family Podicipedidae; genus Podiceps; species Podiceps cristatus. Next base: position 5,415 of record KL282099.1, read on the forward strand.
TTTCGGGTGTGCTGTGTGGGAGCTCCCCTGCTGTTGGTGGGAGCTGGTCAGTAGGAGAATGGAGTTGTGAGGTCCCTGCATAGGACACTTGGTCCTTACAGGCATTAGGAGTAGAAAAACTCCTTTCTGGTTTCTGAAGGAGCTGCCGGGTCTTTAGTGTATGAATGTTTGACTAATTTTGTTTACAACTCTGTTTTGCTTTAAGAAAGAGGGTTTCCATAATACAGTCATGAACCTATTCTTGTATTTCCTACCTATTCATTAAAGAATGGGGGATTTACGATCTTTCAGCGCGAGTCAAGACGGTGGAACATCTCATCTCTTCATCTCAGTCACAGACTCTTTCCATTTGTATTGTGGCTGCTCAAGATCCCCCGCTTTCTTGAACCATATGGGAAGGCAGGCAAACATGAGACGATGTTTTTCTGGACTCTGCAGCTCATTAGTGTTACTCATGTTGTGAAACATTCTTTTAGAGCAGAATTTCAAAAGCCATACTCCACATGAAAAGTAGGAGCCACTGCTGCACTGTAACTTAATAACATGCTTTGTATTATTGCCTTTGTTGATTGCTGGAAAGGTAACGTGCTAATGAATTTTTGAAACTCACTTTCATCCTGTTTGAAATAATATTTCTGAGATTGGTTATATGCTGAATCTAATCCAGATGTCAAAATCCAATGCTCTGTTGAGTTTCCTTAGTGTTAATATAAATATTTTAAAATACCTTTCCCCTTCAATATAATCATGCACTTTTCAAGTGAAACTTGTGTTCTTCCTTCCACCCCTATAAACTCAGTTTTTCTGTTTCACTTTTTTTTTTTTTTTAAGCTGGTTAAATTGGTGAGAGGAGAAAACACTGTCTCTTGGCACATTGCAGTCTTTGTCCTTCTTTTCAAACAATGGCTTTGGCTCTAAAATACAAAATGGGAAAAAGTGGGATATATGTTTTATATTTACAAATAGGTATATGCAGAATATGACAGTTTTAGGGTTTCTCCTCAAGGAGATGTGGTAGGGGAGTGATTTGGATCCCTTTTGAATTTTTACAATTGCTTTGCCTCTGTGTTATCTGGATAAACATTCTCATAGAAGGGTTTGGGTGGGAAGGGACCTGTAAAGGTCATCTAGGTCCAACCCCCCTGCCCTGAGCAGGGACATTTTCAAGCAGACCAGGTCATGCAGAGCCTCGTCCAACCTGACCTTCAAAGGTTCCAGGGATGGGGCATCTACCACCTCTCTGGGCAACCTGTGCCAGTGCTTCACCACCCTCAGCATAAAAAAATTTCTTCCTTCGTCTAGTCTGAATCTCCCCTCTATTAGGTTAAAACCATCACCCCTTGTCTTTTTGCAGCAGGCCCTCGGGAAGTCTGTCCCCATCTTTCCTACAGCCCCTTTAAGTACCGAAAGGCCGCAATAAGCTCTCCCCGGAGCCCTCTCTTCCCCAGGCTGACCCCCCCCAGCTCTCCCAGCCTGTCCCACAGCAGAGCTGCTCCAGCCTCTGACCATCTCCGTGGCCTCCTCCGGACCCGCTCCCACAGCTCCGTGTCTCTCCTGTGCCGAGGCCCCATAGCAGGAGGCAGCACTACAGGGGGGTCCCCCCAGAGCGGGGCAGAGGGGCAGAATCCCCCCTCGACCTGCTGCCCACATGGCTGGGGATGCAGCCCAGGGCACTGGCTTTTAACCTTAGTAACCTTATTAACTTGGTCGATAGTGTCTTTTGGCGCAGTTCATTAAGAATGGTTTATTGCCATTATTAAATAAAATGTTTCTTCTTGTATCTGAAAATGTAGATGGAGTTTCTAGATTACTTAAAGCACAGAGCAGTGAAGTTAAAATGCAAGAATGAAATGTTGGTTGGCCAGTGTTCATGGCTGATCACGGAAGCAGACATGCATGTTGTAAAGCACGTAAATAAGCAGTTCTGTTGCAATGTTGTCCTTAATTTATTTGGGGAAGAGTCAATCTAATTGGAAAAAAAGCAACCAAAAGAACATCAGCAATCCCCCAGACAACCCCAGAAACCCAGTAAAGCAATAAAACTTGAAATGGAATCTCTCACAAATTAATGCCTGGTTTAAAAAGATGGTCCCCAGTGAGCTACCAAGTCATTCAGATATTCCTTATTCCCGAAGGAGATGCCATAGTGGATTATCATTATTCTTGATGTAGCTGAAATAACAGGTTTCTTACGTTAAATATGTGTCACTTGGATGTCTCTTGTTCAGTATTTTTCAAGTGTTTCTGTTTGGTACCTAAAAATGTTTTAAAGCAAGCCCTTAAATTCTAGCATGTTAGTGAGGCTGGTATCAGTGTTGCTAGTAGCATTTATGTATCTGAAGAGGAAGGGTAGTTTGTAGTGCTTAGACATTCCTCTGTGAACAGCAGGTACAATTTATCTTATAAATTATTCATTTTATAGTTTAAAAATTTTACTTTCATTGAACTGAGTCTGTGGATATACAAATAAAGGAGTATTACCTTTGTGACCCGAGAATGCTCATCTTGCAGAGGGATTCTGAGAATACTGCTTTTTACTAAGTGGACTTCTGGAGTCAGTTCAGCTCTGATTAAGAAATTGCTTATTGGGTGCCTTGGACAGTTTTCTCTGTCTCAGCCTGTATTGTAGAGTAAGCTGGTAGCTCTTGTTATTATGAATATTATTTAACACTTTCTGGTGATTTTTTTTTTTCCAAGTTAGTGTTCTCAGACTGCAGTTTTATTTTTTCTGTGCCTGCTTCACATTTTTTGTATTTCAGATTAGTCAAGATTACTCAGTTTTTACCAGGGGTAGTGTCTTGCACATAACTAAACACGATGCTGCTTTGGGTTTGGAAAGCTGTAGGGCTCCCTTCATTGGAGCAACGTTTTGAAATGTAGCAGACAATAGCTGTTGAACGGGGATATGCCTTCTGCTGTTCTTGGGAAAGTCTGCCCAAATTAGGCAAACTTGTAAGTCTTTGGAAAAACACCACTTTGGAAATACTTGGTGAAGATAATAGTGCTGAAGTCTTCAGAAGTTCCAGTGTGTGCTGAGTACGTTTTGGCCCTGGAGGATTTTTTGTGGGACAAGATGATGCAGTCACCCACAGAATAGTTGAATGTGCCTCAGTCCGGTCCTTTCAAGAGGGCAGCCAGACTTTCCATGCCGTGGCTGCTCAAGGCCAGGGTGGAGTCGGGCAGCCTCCTCTGCTCTGACTGCTTTATTGGCACCCGGCGGTGCGGAGGAGGAAGCTGGCTGGAGCACCGTCCTGCAGTGGGGTCTGGGCTGTGTTAAGGGCGGATTCTGTGGGTCAGGGAGTTAGGAGAAAGCAGACTATGGCTAGGAGGGAAAGGGGATGAAAGGCATGGCTGCCCGGAGTCACGCTGAAGGTCCATCTTGCGCTTCCGTGTTGGTAGTGAACTGGTTCTTCTCTTGTGCTCACCTGAGGGTGAGGAATGGGGGAAGAGATGCGGTGGTCAGAGAGGAACCGAGCTGACTCAACAGACCAAATGTGGTGGAGAAGTGGAGCTCAGACTAGGATCTAGTTACGGAAACTTGGAACTGCTTGTCTAGGAACCATACCTGTCACCGGAGAGCCAAGAAGGATGGGAATTGGCAGTTCTGATAGTGAACTTGGGTAGGATGAGAGAACCGTGACTAACTGGGCAAAGGAAATGGCAGAAAGGAGCTAAGGAGGGAGTTTAAACAAAAAAGGCAGGAAACCAGTAAGAAGGAAACAGCTTGGATAAAGAGCGTGTGGGGAGAGCAGGGTTGGACTCCAGGCAGGACAGGTGGGATCGTGACTTGCTGTCAGACAGGGTGTGCAATGGGATTAGTGCATTAGGAAACAGCAAGTCAAGAGTTTGATGGGATCAGGAGAAAGTGTAGTGGGTGCACAAGGGGAAGGAAGAAGCATGGGGCAAAGGATGAAAATTAGATAATAAACCAGAAAAGTAGTGAAGGGATCTAGCAGTCCTCCTTTGCATGCCTGGTTTTGTAGCGTTGCTATTTTTATGTGGCTTTTTCCATGTAGTATTTAAGTAGGGTTGATTTACTGGTTTGAATGTATGTATGTATGTTGATTTCTGTGGTTGCATTTTGCATCTTTACTCACAGTGAAAGAATATTTGACCACATCCCCAAATGAGAGCTTCATCCAGAAGTGTGTGCACGGCTGTTTTTCATCTGCTGTGCAGAGAAAGCTTTGAGGAATTGTTTAGCAAATAGGTTCAAATGCATTTAGAGAATATTTTTTTGCTCTGCATTATTCTTTCTCTTCTGCAGAGATAAATGCTTTTAACACATTTATCTTGTATTTACAAAGGGAGAAAAAATGATTGGCATGCAGCAGTCAGTGAATGGAAGTGTGTTTTTCTCAAAAGTTAAATGGGGAGGGGAAATATTTCTTGCCCTCTTGATCTGTCAAATGTGGGTCTTACAGGAGTGGCGTTCATTAAGAATGTGTAACTAAGTTTTTGCTCTAGTAAGAGAAAAACTGGCTGTGGTTGAACTGTGAGAGCTGTGATAGCGCGCTGCATAAATATTTTTTCACCTATCCTGCCTCTGTCTCCCAAATATAACAGTTTGAGAAACTTTTGCTCATGTGTTGTCACTGGAAAAGCCTAAAAATAAAAGGTGAGAGCAGAGGGTTGTATATGATGGTCAAGAGCCTTTACTTCCTTACAGCTCTTTGGAGTTGTGAAACATCTGTTTCACAGAGGATGCTTTTTGGCATATGTTCATAACTTTACATGTAAAAGCTGCGAAACTGTGTAGTACAACTTTACTTCAGTTTCTGGGGTTCAAGAAAATCTCTAAGCAAGCATTTTGGTAGTGTATATATTGGTTGCTATTTTGCTGGAAGAAACTGTCATCAGCCGATCAGAAAGCCCACATTCTCCAGGAGGACAGACAGCCTACCCATGGTGATGAAGGCATTCAGTGCTTAAAGATCATTGTTGCCTGCTTTACCTGAAAACCAAAATTGTAGGCTGAGTGAACGCACCAGCCTGTCGTTTAGGTAACGAGAATGCATATCACATGACATGTGTGACTTGGTTCCTATTTAAATCAGTGCCCTGGGGATTTACAACCTTATTTTTGGAATGGAGGGGGGGTAGATAGGTTCCAACTCTATTTAAAGACAAAATAATGTTTCTCTGGCTGTGTGGCTGTATGCAATTTTGTGAGATGCAATGAAGTAGCCCAGGAAACAACCCTGGAAGGGTGGAAGCATTCATGCATTCCTTGTAAAGCACAATATGAACTGTGAGCACTTGTACACCTCCTCTTCTGGATAATTGTGGGCTGTTTTTTCTTTCTGCATTGTGGCTTTTGCTCTGATTCTTGTCTCTGTCATCCTTATATTTATATTATGTATAGAATTGTTGAAAGCTCCTTTTCCAGAGGTTCAGTATGATTGACATGAAGCTATCTTGAACAGGAAAGGTGCAATTGTTGCAGATGACAGTTTTTGCTAAAAATGTGCTGTTGTGAAACATGCACACCTGGTTTAGGCATCTTTGGAGATTGGATCTGCATAGTTGTTGGTGCTCTTTGAAAATACTTAATCTTGAACAGAAAGCTTGCGTATCATAGTGCCAACATTTAATGTTTGTGGGAGTGTGTTGAATTGTTCCAGCTAACCAAAGCCTTAGCTGAACTAAACAATACAAATATAAATATTTCACTTGGTTATTAGCAGCAAGAGTTGAAGTACTTGATGGTTAGGAACAACATGAGAGTAGTGTACTCTATCTACACAAAAGTCAGAAGATCTTTTATATGGTATGTATAGTTTTCATGCAAATGATTACAGCAATTTGGATTGATTTGTTGAATCTGTTGTTGGTTTGGTATAGTTATCTTTGTCGTTTGCTTGTAGGTTAATCCCCGGGAACAAAAAATCTGGACTATTCACAGAATAGTAAAAACCTAGAATCCATATTTCTTGAAGAGTTGAACAAATAAGTGTCAAAATAGCAGAAATTTGTAAGCTATTTATAATTAGAATGCAAAAATTAAGTGTGTTTTTCTTCATGAAGCATTGGCGCATGCAGTGTTTGGAAGCTGGTGGTCAGTGGAGCCTCTGTGGACAAAGCATTCATCTAACCACCTCAGCAGGGGGTGAGATTGATTCCTTAATCAGAATAGCAACAATCCATCCTGAAGCTTCTTCAAGGTATTAGGGCTAAATTAAACAGTCTGGGGCTAATGTGTAAGCCCTAATGCACTTCAAGAGGCTTTCTTGGATAAGGAGAATTTTGAAAATAATCAGATGATGAACCCAAAACTAAAAGAAAAAAGCCACGGGCACAAATCACCCTTTAAAAGTGGGACTATAATATATTTTCTTTGTGTGGGGTAGTGCTTAATGCTTAGATTCTCTTAGGGAAGAGAAGAAAAAATGCATTAACTATATAGCTCTATTCATGGCATGGTATTTATAACTTTTCTGTCCTTTGTGTGTGTGTTCCATAGCTGTTCCAAAAATAGATATGGTCACAAATATTAAATGAGTAGAATTAAGCATCTTAAACTCAGGAAATACACAATTTTTTAACAACAGTGAATACTGAGGAAATGTCAGTTCCTATGCATATTGTATTGCATCTTATTTTTGAAAAAAAAATATTAAGATTGTGTTTACTTGTGTGCATTTACAGAGTCTAAAATTATGCATGAATTTCTTGAGGATAGAAATGTCATGGTTGTGTTCAGCTTTTCTGGAAATCCTTCCGTTACCTTGGATGAGGAATGAAACACTGACTGAGCTTTAGCCTGTATATTAAGTGCTCATAAGCAAGAACTAACTCTAATGTGTCAGTAACCTTGTTGGATAGCTGTACTGATCATTATGAATGTCATTCATATACAGAAGTACAAAAAAAAGGGGGTAGACCACATGAAGTTTCTTCAGTCTTGCTCTTAGTTCTTAGCCGCTTTGTCTTGTTCCACCTCAGTCTGCACACGAGACTGGTAAGAAGTGCTTTTCCTTTTACAGAATATCAGGATCTTTCCCATAAGAGAACAAATATATTAGGAGGCCTGAGGACTTCATAATGTTTTAGGGTGACTTTGTTAATCATGTCTGTGAAGCCACACAGAATGTCCCTAGTAGAAGCTGGCAGACACTCTCACGCTAAAGACCTCTGACTTCAGAGATGCTCTAGTATTCTAGAGATGCCAAGTAATCTACCATAACATAAACTTCCTTGGTCCTACAGGTTCATGGCCAAACAGTTCATGTTAGCATACAAAACTCCATTATATGGAAACCCCATTAGGGTTTGTGAAAAACAAGGTCTTTATTTTCATTTTATTGGCTGAGGGCAATAGCAGTTTGTCAGCCTTTGGACCAGAGTTGCAGCTTCCAAAGACTACTTTAAGTGGAAGGTATTGTCATTAGGAGAACTGAATGACCTCGTCCTTGCTGTGGGAGGGAATGTTCTTGTCAAAATTGTGAGAAATTCCCTGTCTTTCTCTCATCCTTTGTGTACGTAGGTAAGCATGCGTTTCTTTTCCTCTTCCCCCTCCTCTGTATCAGTCAGGTTCAGAGGCCAAGCTTGCTTTCCCTGCTTGGCAGACCAAGCATCTAGTAGATTCAAGTCAGTGTCCTCTTTCATGCTTTTTAGATGATCCAACTGCTCATCAAGCAAATGGTCTATCTCTGTGTTATAAAATAGTTGGAGTCATGGGATGTTCGAGGAACTTTGCCCAGAAGCTCCAGTTGGTGTATGAAGATCAGTAGCTCAGATCCATCCAAGTCAGAGGTTGGACAGGAGGTTCCTGTTTGTTGTTCTTCAAAGACATTTCTTCTGTGTTTGAGTGCTCTTTAATCCAACTGGCAAAGATGCAGCAATGTAATGGATAAAAGCTGATGTAAGCAAAGCATAGAAATGAGGAAGAGTGAAAGGGGAAGAGGAGGAAAGCTGGTACATCATTATTTTTATTAGCAGGAGCTCATAGATATTGGCAAGGGACTGGTGGACTTCCTGTCAGAAGGAGCAGCTGTATATTGAGATTAGAGTCTCTAGGTCCACCATAAGCTCTGGGGACCCTTGGTGGTGTTGTGGCAGTGGTCATATGGAATTGCTGCGGCAGTCACCCTACAGCTGTGGGCTGTTCCACTCGCAAAGTTTATAAAGATCCAAGCTCTTGTTCGTCAGTCCTGTGGAGCAGTGTAATCTGTATGACTGCTCTGGATTCCTTGTGATGATATTGCTGGATGCTTACGATAGCAACTCATTCATTTTGGATATGATAGATGCTCTTATTTCTTGAAATTGCTTTCTGGGTAAGCATTTCTGAGCAGGAACTTTTGTAAGATATATTTTTGGATTTTTTTTCTTGTTTTCCAAGACAGTTCAGTTTACCTAAGAACTGTATTTAAGTCCAGATTTGGAAGATGATACTGATCTTATATTTTGCATTCACATAGAAAAAAGATACTTTTATGTTCTTTTTAATCTTCATGTTCCAAGAGAAAATGTTAATTACTATTGTATAAATGAGACAATATAGGTTAATGTAACATCTGTGTTTTGAAATTTGATTTAAGGTTTCTAAACCACATGATTTTCTTCAGCCTAGACAGAAAAGTGCAATGGAATAGGGATTATAAAGGTGACAAGAAAGCAAAAATATGAAAAGTTTATATAAATTTAGGGAATTTATCTGTAGTGAAACTTACTGGTTTTGCTTAAATTACAGCCTTTTAATTTTAGAGAAAGGATGAACTCATGAGATTCATTTTTAACCTTGCTACCACTATCACTTCTAATGTGAAGCCCTTATGATAAACTTCATCTTGCTTGCAGTGGTGTAAAATGTTACTTAGACTATTTATCTTTATTAGTGTATCACATTTTATAAAAGACACATTTTATAAATGTGATTATATAAATCACATTTTATAAAAGACTGAACCTTATTGTTAAACCCTTAACTTTGAGTGATTTCAATTATTTCAGTGCAGTTAAGAGCTGAAGCCCTGGGCTTTTTGTTTATACACCCGTTGTGTGTCTGCATTATGGGTCTTTGGCTTCTTTTTTTTTTTTTTTTTTGAGGTTAATAAGAAATTTAGATCATCATGCTTAATTTAGTAATGCTGACTCTGCTCTCTGAACATCTGTCACTCTCTTCGAATCAATGTTTGTGCAAGGCAGGGCAATGTTCAGACCCTTCGGTCTCATTTCAGGCAGTTTTTCTAAAGCATTTGTCTCTAGTATCCCAACTAAGGAATTTTTCTCCAATACATGCAGATGCCTTTCACTTTAGCCTCGAGCTCTGGTAAAGTAAATTTTCTTTTATGTTCTGCTGCAGTACCAGTTGTTTTGTTAATATGCCATTATCTTCTGCTGTCCCCCCATGTGTCTTCCTTTCCTTGAGTAGATTATTTTTTCTCAAAGACACTGTTCTTTTTTGTCTCTCTTGCATTACTCATAAGAATAACTTGTCTCACCACGTACTTTAGAATTCACAACGTATGTTTCCAAAAATGTCAACTAAAGTGGAGTATGATAACCTCTTGCAGGCTTGAGTGCCAACTCAGGAAGTGTCATATTAAATGAAGGTAGGTGTCTTATAGACCAATTGAATATACCAAGTGTCATAGAAGCGGTAAATAACTTTGATGATAAGACTCCAGAGCACGGGAAGGAGGCTTGCTGTGATAGTAACTTGGTATTTTAATTGAATGGCAAGGCTTTAAAAAAAAAACCCCAAGCAACAAGTATGTTGAAGTGGGGTGTTTTCCCAGATTACATTTGCTCTGAAGAACTGCAGTATCCAAAGCCAACATCTCTTACACAAAAATGAGAACTTTGCCTTTAACATCTTCTGCTTTGCAACTAAATGCTCTAATAACACCTCATTCCAGTAATAAATGAGTTAGAAGTGCATCTAGCAAGGCTTTTGAGGAGTGCCTCTCTGTAATTTACAGGATGTCAGCCCTTGTAGCACTTAAGTGTCTGCTGTTGGAATAAGTGCATTGCTTAGTGTTGTGCTGTTCCAGAAGTCCCACTCACTTTTTAATTTTTAAAATTTATTTTATGAACCTGGGAGGCATTGTCATAGCAGTTGGTGTTGGAGATCCCATCCCTGTTGTGCTGGGTAGGCATTATGCAATCCAGGCATTGATGGGCCCTGTCTTGCAAATTGTGTAATATGAATTAAAGACAAGCAAGATTGGAAGGATGGAGTGCATGTCACTCAGAATGTGGAAATTGTACACAGGTTCTCGGACCTCTCCCATCTTACGACTTTTCTGGTCTGGGGAAAAAGATAGTAATTTCTCTTGCACCCACGTTTGTTATGAAAGTCCTTATGTGTTGTGAAACTGTAAACTACTGAATAGTTACTGTACTCCAAGACTAGGTTAAAAAGTAAAGTAGAAGGTATGTATTTTATTGTATCTTCTTGCATTGAAAATCAATATAATAGGCTGATACCCAAAATAGATTCTCTATACTAGCACTGCAATGTTCACTGAATGCTATAAAAAGTGTATATGACAGCCATGTTTCAAAGAATTATTTTTCCAATATGCTAATTAATTCCCTTCAAATAAATAGGCAAAGAATGAAATACAGCAACATCAATACTTAATGGCATCTGCTTAAAACCCTCCTGGTCTAGCCTTTTAAAGTTGCGTGGGGGTGATATTCACACATCCCTGATAGAGAGGATGGAATGCGTGTATGGCCGTGTTTTCTTTTCATTTAAGGAGTTTAATTATTTACTCCTTAAAGATATAATTGTGAGATACCCTACATGGCCCTGCTCAAAAATAATGGGTTGTAGGAAACAGCTTTATTTCTGTAGGCTATTGTACTGTGAATACGTGTTTGGATCTCACCGGAGAGTTTCTGTTTCCTGAATGGCGTGAGCTGGTCTCCACCTTTCAGCAAGCGGGCTCTTCCAGTTGAAGCAAGCCTGCAGAAGTAATACTGAAAGTGGGCTGGAATTTTTTTCTTGCTTCAAGAGTGAGCCCAAGCGACTGACATTTTATTCTGCACACCATTGTTTCCTGTCCTGCCTCTGAACAGTGCAGCTACAAGCTGACCTAAATTGATGGTTCTCTTGCGAGAGGCCAGTCTACTCTTCAGCAGCAGGCCGGCAGTATTTTTGTATGTGAACTGGTTGTATTCATTGTTATTGCTGTTATCAGCTGCTTATTTTGAATTGCAGGCTTATGGAGAAGTGAATTTGTAACAGATTTGTATGTAATTTGTGGGCACTGTTTATACCAAATAGACCTGTAGAGTCGTGGAATCCATTACTTTCTGGAAATGAAGCAAACATTTGTTAGATTTCCTCCCACAATAGTGGTAGAAAAGAGCAGCATTGTGCTTGCCATCCTCTTTTGATACTTCATGGTTTGTCATTGCTGTGATAGGAAAACACAAGTAGTGCATTATAATGTAAGCATTCCTTCTGTTTATTTTGTTGTTGTTGTTGTTGTTGTGGTAGCCTTCAATACCATCTTCCAAGAACGTGAGAAGAGTGGAAATCAAGATCGTGTAGCTTAATTAAGAGATATTCCTATAAAACAAGTTGTGCTATAATACCAACTCAGAACTTGACCAGCAGCTCTCCATTACTTCTATTATGAAGATTTTATTTAATAACATTGAACTGTAGTTTGTGTTACTCCTTTAATAACATCACAATTTATGTGGTGTGGTGGTCTTGGTTTTGTTTGTCTTCAAGACAGATTGCTTTCTATTGCTGTCCCAGTAATCAGTCCAAAGTACAGCAAGCGGCTTTACGCTTGGAAAAACTGTAGCACCCTTTCAGAAAATATCTTCGGCGCCTCAGATTTTTTCAGCCTGCGAACACATTCAGAACACAGGACAAGCAGCTTAAGATCTGAATGAGATTGTTCACCAAATGAGTTGGTGCAGCATATTAATTTGCTAGCACTTCTAAATGCCTGCAGTGTTACAAGAGCCTGCTATGTCACTAAAATACCAGGAGCTTTGTTGGCTCTAAACTCCTTAAAAGAGAGTTTTAAATTCTTGTCTGCTTGCTGTAGCCTTACCAGCTTTATAAAGAATTTTGAGATCTGCATGAAAAATGTTATGCGTCCTGGGCTTAGCAAAGTTAGTAAGAATATTTTCCAGGTAGTATTAATTGTCTTGGAGTTTCATTGTGCTCTGCATTTTGGTTGTGGTGGTGTCATGTTTTTGGTGGTTTTTTCTTCCTGGCTCACTATTTTATGAGGCTCCTATTTGTGCTTTCATCTAGATGCCAATGGGTATATTTATTGCATGTTTTGATGTGCATTTAATCTCAATGGATAGTTTAGGATTTAAGTTGAAAAAAAAATAGTTGCCCTTGCAGTTAGGTAAACTAACATAATGTGGTTTTAATGAGGCTGATGCACTCAGTCTGATTTTATGTGCTTTTTCCATTCCATCTTAAGTTTGTAAGTTGTTTAAATGCCAGAGTAGAACTGATAGTGCACTAAAACATTTTTTTGTCTTTCTATAGTAAACCAATACCCTCTACCCCCAAACCAATATTCTGTCTGGCAGTTCTTGGAGAATAGGGATATGAATGGATTTTTAAAACTTCAAAAAGTTTCAAACTTTAGATGTCTGTTTTTAAGGGCTTAAAATGGATGCTTTTATTCAGAGTTTGAATCCAAACATTGTAGTGAAAGGTGCCTAGATGGGTAAAGCACAGTGTAATTACCTGCTCCAGCACAACTTCCAACTGAGGCCTATGAACTGGTACGGATTCACTGTTCAGAACTGGGGACTGGATGTAAAGCTATCATAGCTGCATGTTTAAGACTGGAGTTAAAAAAAAAAAAAAATACAAACGTTTAGTGCTGTTCCTTGTTCTACTGATACTGGATTTAGGCAAAGTACTGGAAGATGGGACGGGCGAAAGCAAGCGGTCAGACTGGTGTGACTTTTACGTGTGGCTTTTAATCTTAGCTCCAATAAGCACTGTTTTAAATTGGGTAGTGCTTTTCTTTGTGACTGTGTCTAAAAACTAGATGAATAGAAGACTGTTTACTGATGAATCCCATTAGGATTGTGAAGATGCCTGTTTATTCAAGCGTCATGAAGGCTTGAAATCTGTATCATGGTACCATCGTTGCTGTTACAGCATGAGTTACAAAATACTCACATGGGTTTTTTGGAACCCAAGGACATGAGATTGTTGTTGCAATAAAACCGAATTATCTTTTCTGCTCAGCTAGACTCACCTATCCAGCTTATGAGCAGAATATCCTTGCTGGGGGAAGCAAGGATACTTAAAGGATCAAAGAATGTTGCTTTTATTGCTTAGGATGATGAAACATCATTTTTCCTGATGCTTAGGTTTCTGAGTCATACTAGTCAAAATAGTGTAATTGTTGATTTATTTCCATAAAATGTTCTATTTTAGTTTCAGAGACCGGAGGCTTTGTAGGGAGCCAGGCTTGAAGGTTTCTACAGTCAGTAGATGCACTACTTTCTAAAAACTGTGCTTTTTAGGTTATCTTGGTTAGCACAGTATGGTTAGCACACTGAACTTCAGCGTTGTCCGTTGAGGCTCAGCATGTGGCCTTACTTACAGCATCTTTGTGGGACAGTCAGCAAACCACCGAACTCTCGTTCTGTATTTTTCATGAATGTCATGTTTATAGGGTAGGAAACACTGATTTCTTTCCATTTCAGAAAGCTCAGTGACACATGATCTCTCTGTTTCCTGTATGAATGTCTGTTTAGTGTGATGGAGTTAAATTTACCTCTGTCTCTTTAGATGCTTGTAATTGTCTCATGTCCTGTGGAGAATCTCAAGTGTCCTTGAGTGAGTAGCTCGGATGGCTCCGTCACAGTCCGCAGAGCCTTGTGCTTGGCTGTGTGCGTGCTGCTCTACTGACTCTGCAAACCTGAAATGTGTGTGGGAGAACTTTCTCTTGTATTCTAGCATGTAATTTAATTGATGTTTGTTTGGTAATTTGCCTCAGATTCAATATTCGTGTCACTACTGAATAAACGCTTTGTATGCTTTTGGTGGGTCAGCATTTTGCCCAGTATTTCCCCTTCTTTATTCCACCTACTTTGATGCTTTCATTTATTGTTGCTGCGATCTTACTACTGAGAACTGAGAGGCTTCTGTTGGGAGGAGGGGGGAGACCCAGTGGAGTTTCAGAGAGGCTTTATACAGTGATTGTTTGGTTAAGGGAAATGAGATTACTTTACTTTTCCTCAGATTTAAACTTTGATTTAACATGAGTTCACTCTATAATTAATGGGAGGTGTTACTTTAGGATAAACTTTACTGAAATGGAACAGAGCTGAACTTGTGAGAATATATGTTCTCTCTCTCCAAAAGAAAAGAAACTTATGTTATCAGGGAATCCTTGTTAATTGGTACCATTGTATACTTTGGTGCACAGGTGGATGTTTCTGATCCCTGGCAAGACGTGCCAGTGGTACAGTTGCCACATTAGTTTTGGTTTGAGCATATTTTAGTTTGTTAATTCTTGGCCGTAGAGGTGATCTCTTTTTCAGAGAAGAGGCATGGCAAGTTTCAGCTTAAAGTTTGAATATTTTATGTAACTGGATCAGCCTGAAACAATGTTGTCAAAATCAAGACAAACGGCCTAACTGTGCAAACTATGGCATAGTGTGTAAATGCAGCAGGGGCTAGTTCCTTTTCTGAAGCATTTACCAGCTAAAAAGCTGAGATCAAAAGGCAATAGGAAAATATTTGAGGAGATGTTAGCTGAATGTCTTGGTTGCTGTTTTCATAACTAGGAAGAGTTGGGTCTTGCTGTAATAAAAAAGCTGTGTGATAATCCCCAGTAGATGGATTTAAGGAATAGTCTCTCTTCTGCTCTTTGCTTATTTTCTATTTTTGGCCTAGTTCCAGATTTTTTTTTTTTTTTTTTTTTTTGCCAATGTTGCTTGACTCCACAGAGTGGTGTGTATGAGTGGATAATACTGAATTATGAAATGCACTTTGAACAGTTTGTTTACAAATTTTCAAGTGATCAACTTTGTGTTTAAAATTTAAGTTGAATTTATGCCTGGGTTTGCAGGCATTTAAAATGCTTTGTATTCAGAATGACATTGTCGTTCTGTCTTATTGGATTTCCTGAATTGTATATACATCTTTCTGAGAAGTCTTCTGTTTTGGAAACTTAACTATTTCTTGGATAAGAGCAGAAGCACCAAGCCTAATTTCTGGGTTAAAAATGGAATGCAATGGTGGATAGAAATACTTCAGGCACAGCAATAATCTTACTTAGTCCTGAGTGTGAAGTGGCTCTTGAAAAATCTAGGATTGTATTTGTAATGTCATGGTATTTAAGATGATAAATGCTTTTTGAACACAATCTGCAAAGGAGTACTTTAGTCTTTTTCAGCTATTAGTTCTGTTTAATTTGGAAAAGAGAGGAGGGAACAGTCAGTTTACATATTTTTCACTTTTGATTTAAACTTTAGGGAAGGGCTTTCAACATGCTTGGGGGGGGGTGGGGAGGAGCTTATTTTTTGACCCTATGTATTGCTCCAATGATTATAGGAGGCGGCCTCCAGATAAGCAGAATTAGTTACTTTTACAACATTTTGCTTTTTCAAGTGACTGCATAAACATCCCATGAGGACACCATGTCTGCAGTGGGGTTTGGTAGTCAGCGCTCAGTGCTTGACAGCCTGGAGGAGGAGGTGAAAATTAGTCAGGGGAGTAAAGGTTGTTCTCTTCTGTTTAACAAATAAATATATCTTTGCATTAACATCTGTGTAGAAAAGCGATTCACATACATGCTCAATTCTACATCTGACTGGTGATTTATTTAACAGATTAGATCAGAAGTTTTGCTATTGAGAACACCAGCCATACCTGGCGAGGCCTTTACTTTTGTTTAAATGTAGCCCATATGGGCTCCATTTAGACAGTGGGCAGGAGGTCAAGGACTCTTATTTTGCAAAGTTCAACTAAGTCACTAATTTTTTTTTAAAGTGGTTATATAAGAATAATCACACCCCTCCCCCCAAAAAAAGAAACCCCAAACAAAAAAACCCTTACACAAAGATTACTCCTTCAAAGAATTCAACAGAATGGGATTGAAATTCAGGATTTCCTAAACTCCAGCTGCCTGCTTAGAGCAGTGTCCTGTTTCAAAAGGTTTGATATTGACGACAAAATCATGCACTTTGAGGATGCATAAAACAGCTTGGATATTCTACATGATGAATCCAGTATGGCATTGGTTTACGAAGAAGTTGGGCAAAAAGCTGGTTTCCCAAAATGCATTCCCACGGACTACTACGCTTTGAAGTATTGTTCTGGTGGATGAGATTCTACTATTGTAATTCTCTATGGTTTTGGATAAGAGGGCAGAATTGCCTTTTGTGTGTGTGTTGTCTTTTAAATGGATCAGCAGGCTTGTTTGTTTTTCTATTGTAGTTATCCTTGCAATAAGCAGGAACATTGTATGGTTCATTTTTAATAATTAGTACACAGCTGCCCAAAGGGGAAACTGTGTGGGCAGGAGATGATGTTGATCTTTGTTTTAACAGCTGGTATTATTAAGGGAGAGCTTCACAGAAGGGAAACAAAGACGATGAAAATCAGTCAACAGTTAATCCAAAGATGTAGCCAGGCACCAAAAGATTTACTGGAATTAGTTCTAAAATTGCATTTGTTCAAACTATTTCAGAATAGAAGAATGGGTGTGTATTAAATCAGGGAAGTAGGATGGTGCTGGGGAACAGTGAAAAGTTGCAACACTGTCAACTGAAAAACCTTACTCCAACAACAACAACAACATATATTTAGCATTGTTACCATGCTGCGACTCCTGAGGGAGGCAGCTCGGATCTGGAGCTCTGCTGCGACTCATGATTTATGCTATCCCAGCAGCAGAGCGATACACACCAGAATCTGCTCATTTTCAAAGCTCTTGTTTATAACGCACAGAACAGAACAGTGAATCCCTGTGGGTCGTTGCAGCTTTCACTCTGCAGCTCTGGATACTGTCAGCAAAAACCAAATCCTTGTGACGTTCCTATTCCCCTGCGATGAGCAGAAGGAAGAGGTTAGCATTGCTTTGTTTTGTTTCTTTGTTTTTTAAATGAGTTTCATGGATGTCATTAATGCTAATGGTAGAGATGCATTATCTCTCTGGGCGTCAGTAGATTTTTTAGTAGTTTGTGAGCCTTTGCTTAGCTTTTGCTTAGCTAATGAGTCTGGATTTTAAGGTCTAGATTCTGCTGCTTATCCCCATACCTAGTAGGAATAAGTTCACTTAAATCCATTGAATTGTACTGGTATTGCCAAAAGGAGAAGCAGCATGTGCGTGTTTGTCTTCAGTTTAAATAACTGAACATATACAGAAAAAGGTTGAAATGCACTCAGTCCTTCAATAAAAATAGTTGGTACTTCTGACCTTACATCTGGCATTAGTTGAGGTTTCTCTCTTTATTATCTTGCTCTTTAAGAGCTTTTGTAAATCCTGGGTTATAATTTGCACATTATAGTGTATTTTGAAACAAAACTGTCCCATTCTGGGGTTTCTTGTGTGTATTTTATAAGCAGAATTGCATGCTTGAAAAAGAAGTGTTCATTTCTGAATGGCCTGCTTATGACAGATGGTTCTCATTGTGGTGAAGTCATGCAGTGCCTCAAACCTCAAGATGTATAAACTCATTTGAAGGAAATGAATTGCTGCTGCAGCATGGCCATCTATGAAAAGTATCCTTGGACACTGCAAACAATGAGCCTTACCTTTTCCTTATTTGAAGAAAATAGTAATACTCATTTTCAAGAGTGTGAAATTTTGACACCTCTAAGGTGCACATTTTCTTTTTCAAGAGATGTAACACAACTTTCTTACTGTCTTCCCACTGATAACAGCAGATGACTTGTGTCAAGTCTCCAGTGCCTCTATATGGCATTTTCAAGGTAACTGAATACAGATGAAACAGCACCTATATAATATTCTATACTAGATGGACTTATGTTCTTTTACATGTGCCATCCAGGGCACATAACTTACATAACTTTACATATAAATCTCCCTTGTTCTGAGAAAACCAGGCTCCTGTTAGCCTTTTGCCTGCAAAAGGTCTTCTTGTCCCTAAGTATCCAGTAGCCTTTGATTCAGGTGCTATTTCTTATAATCACCTGTTGCTCATCATCTCTGTCCTGCTCCACCTGAGTTGTTCACATCCTCATGCCTTCCCACTCCCCAGAATTAATCATTCCTCGCAGCATCTTTTTAAGCTGTTGCAGTACCAGTAACCACATCCTCTGGCACGTCCTCTCTCTCTCACCTTCCTTCCTGGCTGCTGTGTTAGCACTGTTACTGGCCCTGTTGCTATAGAGGGACCACAAGTTCTGCTTTACCACATCCTCTGTAGGATACAACAGGCTAAGGGGGAGGAGAAGGCTTGGTTTGACACCAGGATGGCAGAGGTGGAGGATTTGGCAGTCTAATAGGGTTGGGCTCCAAGAGATTTGGGCTCCAGTGAGGAAGGCTGTTCACTGTAGTGGTAAGAGCAGCCCCTGGAGCCAAGACCAGGAGGTTTCTTGCAGGAGCACCTGCTCCTTCTGGAGCTCCACCACTCCTGCACCCATGGCCGGGCGGCAGCAGTGACTCAGAGGCTTCTGGCTGCTGCAGGAAGAAGTAGTTTCAGTTCACGGTTTAAGCTGACATCAGAGAAAAGACGACATTGAAA
>KL282099.1:24103-37813 GCA_000699545.1 Podiceps cristatus
TGGTGGTGCTCACACAGGGAAGTGTCCTCCTGTGAACTGCACGTCAGGTTTTGCAGGGCTTCCATAATAGGTGCTCAAGTGGGTCACCAACACGAGTGCTCGGGCTCTGCTCCCGTGACCTGTCAGGCAGGTGGAGGTGCCTTGTTGCCAACCTGATGCTCAGTGCCGCTGCCAAGGGAGTGGATGTCCTGCCCTTCCCCGCTCTCAGAGCTCACTGCGTGGCTTGGCACTCCAGTTCTTGTCGTGCTCCCTGTAACCTGCTGCTGTGTTCGAGCCTGGTGTTGTACCTCATCCTCTCCATGAGGTTGTAAGTTACGCTAGTATGAAGACAAGCTCAGCATTTCTGTTATGGGGGTGTGTGTGCGCGCCCGTGCAGCTTTCCTGTAGGTGGGTCTTTTTGTCAGGTGTTGCAGTTTAATTTCTTCCCTGTCAACCCTGACGATCCGGTCATACTCCCAGAACTGGCCTTGCCTCGGCATGGCTGTAATATTCGGTTTGCTCTCTGGGTGCTGGCCTCTGCACCATATGCTCAGGTGGCTTTTTTTTTTTTTTTTTTTTTCAGAAGCACTTGTGGTTTTGCCTTCAGTCAAGTTTCCACCAAGGCAGGGTTGGGGTATGGCCGAAAGCTACCGGTGAGACAGCACTTCTGGTGAATTAGCAGGAGGGGTCACTCTTGAGTTTGCAGAAGGTGTATTTCTGGGTGGGGATGAGGTGGTTGGTCTCTGGAGCAACCAAGAGGGTTACTCCCTGTTGCCACCCTTTGCTTTGCAAAGGGCCCTGCCATTATATTGGGGCAACATTACTTTAAATCCGTATTAAAATTGGCATAAATATTAGAATTTATCTTGCTTTATAGCTTCAGCAAAATGCTGAAGAGAGTAAGCATTTCAAGGCTGAAATACAGACCAATAACTGATTAATTCATACAATGTGTATTGGAACAAGTAGGACAATTAGAGGTGAGTTTATCTAGCAACATAAAAGGTATTTCAACATAAAACATAGTGTGTTTCCACTCTTGATTTCTGATATTTCCTCCCTCCTCCCCCAAGTTTGCAATGCACTTAGTTGCCTAACGATGCAGCGGACTGTCTTGGTTTTGTTTCTGTTTTCTCATAACTAGATCAAGTTCTGAGATGAATCAGAAGAGATTAAAAAAATAGCTGAAAACCTTTTGGGCTTTATGGAAAATGAGTTTAATGGAAGATGAAGAGCAAGTGGAGGTGGGAAAGTAGGATGGGTTTTTCTGGGGTATTTATTATTCAGCTCAACCAGAAATATGCCCATTTAAGGTCAAAGGTCAGGAAGACTAGATTTCATACTTAAAGGGTAAAATGAAATTAAACACACGGATAAATAGGAGATCGCATGAAAAATGCATGTGATCATAAATAGTTTTGTGAACAAGAACCGGATATACAGTGGTAATGGAAGGATAGAGTCATAAACAACCAGGAAAGCCACAGCATTTTTTGAATGTAAACCAAAAAGAGATGGTCTCCCGGTCCCATCAGTACATCTTCCATGCTGCTATTGGTCCTCCCTGTCTGTGCTGCGTGAAGCAAAAGGTTAGTGTCCTGTATTCCATTTCGTACTTAACATACTTAACATGTATAAACACGGATGTTTGTTTAATTGTCATTAACTGAGGATTTCACTGTCTATAGCTGACAAGTTTTGTGTGGGAAGGTTTCTCATCAGTAGCAGTGGAGTCAACAGATGCTGAAGTGCTTTCAGATTTTCTGCTTGTCTGTGTCTCTCAGAAGGCTCTTGCAGTGGTAGCCTGTACTTTATGCTTTTTCTTTCATTATTAATTTGCCTGAAGACTGTTAACATTTGCATATAGCTTTATTGTATGTCTCTGAGGATCTGTGATCTGGATTCTCTTGCGCTCTACTAGCACTGTAGTGCCATATGGGATTTAACTCAGCCTGTGAAGGTCTCATCATCTTGTTAATTATTATTATAATTTGAAGTTGTTAAACTATGGAATCTAAAAAAGCAATTTAAAATTTGAACACTGTAATGTATTCTTGATCTTCACTTTAATTCCTTTTTGCCTATGGAAACAGGTGAGAGTGTTTAAAAAAAGGACATGGGAGGAGAAGGTATGAACCCGAGGTGAAAATTAGCCTTTAATTCCCCTATTCCGACTTATGTTTTTAGGACAGTGGATAACCAAGTCATTTTGGGAGGAAATGGAATTGAACTCTCTGGAGAAAACAGGTCTTTTATTATCTTGCCAGATAAGAAATATAGGAGGAACATGCTAAATATAAAGGACTTGTTTTTCTGTTATTAGTATCTGAATTTTCAGCATATTTTTTCTTTGCTACTTGTTTCTGTATTAGCATTCTTCTTAATTTATCACAGAAAGACTGAAAGTTCAGCCTGGTTATTGATATATATTAAACAGTGCCACTAAGTCTAGTCTGAGCAGGTTTGACATAATGATTAAAATTGCAGAACTAATTGGTAGAGTCTACCAGAATCTAATGTTTTGTTTGCACTTGAAACCAAATAGAAATCCCAGGACTTCTGGCCTAGATGTCTGGTAGAGTTGGAGTCCAAGTCATCAGGCTTTCTGTTTGTGAAAAGCGCTTGCCAGGCACGGGGAGTACAGCAACCTGAGCAAGTGGTGCCTGGCTGCGGAGAGCGCGAGGCTGTAACGCATGGGGAGAGTGGGGACACCCCTTTACTGCAGTAGATACTAATGCTGAAGCCCCTTGGTGGTAAATTAAGGTCCCATCCATCATTGGATCTGACGGAACCTTATGTTGAACTATTTCACAATAGATGGAAGCACTCTTGAAAGAGGAAGGAATATGCTACTGAGCTGATCTTCAAAGACGGTTTGAATAACAGTCTTTATTGCCCAATAACTGGTTGTACTCCATGTTATGTGGCTTAAAAATGGGAAGAAAGCTTTGCCGCCCCCCCTCCCCCCCTTTTTTTTTTACTATCTTCTTCCCAAAATACTTTGCATAGCTGAGGAATGTGACTTCAGGAGAACAGTTGAGAAGTGAGGGGATTTGACAGCTTAAAGTAGCCATTAAAATGAGGAAAAGCAAATAGGCAGCACTATTTCCATTTTAAGCATTGTCAGTGTAACAAGCATGCAGCCGAGTTTCAGAAAGAATGCATGAATGTGAGGTTATGTGGGCAGCAGTAAAAATACTGGGAGAGAATTAATGGAAACAGAAATGAAGTTAGAAACACACTTTGCCTTCGGGATAAAATTTTCAAAGCATTCTGGGTACTTGGATGTCCAATTTCTATTCAAGTTAATGACAAAATTTCTTCTTTTCTCTTTTGAGCTTTAATTTTTGTGTGTGCTCAGGAATGGGTTAGCTCTGACCAGGAACGAAGGCGCTGTTTGTTTCAGGCAGCTTGCAGCAGAGGCTCTGCTTTCCCACCCGTGTGAAGTGAGATGGGTCAGCTCGTACATTCAAACTTCTCCATCACTTGGGGAAGGCATGAAGTGTTTGTACTGGCACATGTTGCTGTCATTGGGAAGCTGCTGGAATCTGAGGAAGTAGATTAATTATGTACACATCTTGATTGTCAATCAAAAGTCTGTTCTTTTTAGTATGCTATAGGGACTTGAAAATGAGGGAACCTGAGGTTTGGCAGGGTGGAAGGCCAAAGGGCAGAGACAGTAACGTGAAGGCTGTGGTGGGAGCCTGCCTTGATACACAGCTCATTGTCAGTGCAGTTATTTTGCTCAAGAGGGTTTTTGGATGTAAACCCGTTTCTGAGTCAGAGGAAAGCAGTGAATTCTTCCAGAAAGTGTTTTGGTGTTTCTTTTTTTTTCAGAGAAAACAGGTGCAAAGTGACCTTTTGTTTCCCCCTCGATGTGGTCTGGTGGGAGCATTCACACTGAACACTGCGTCCATGCCTCTTGACCTGTTTTCTTGCTTTGCTTGAAGAATGCAAAGGCCTTGTGGAACTTACTGTTTTCTAATGTTATCCCAAACTGGAAGGGTGAGGAGGCTGCAAAAATGGAACAGAGGACAATATCAATTGAAATTGAAAGCTGAAACAGCAGCTCATGGAGGTACCTGAGCCATCGTCCAGCTGATGACCAGACCTGCCTAGCTGTAGTGGCACACTTGACCTGCTAAACCTGTATCCGTTACTGGCAGGGATGGTGCACTTCGTGCTCTCATTGCACCGCTCTTGCTTGTAGAGCCATGTTCCCTCAGAGCCAAGACAGAGGAATCCTCGCAAGCTGCACTCTTGCTTCTTTTTGTACAGCACGCGCTTTCCCAGCCACCAGCTTCTTCCTGGCTTCAGTGAGACACTGACACCTTTATTGATCTCTGTGTTTGAAAATCCTCATTGAGTTTTACTATTTGAGTACAAGAAGCTTCTTGCACCTGGTGCTACAAGTGCTTAAGTTAACTGAAGTACTAGCTAATTTACTGATGAGTGTTTTTTTTTTTTTTTTTTTTTTTTATGGGGTTTAATAACAACAAAAAGTCATGAAAAGCTTTTAAGCTATAAAATGATTCGTTTTTTTTTTTTTTTTTTTTAATGGGATTAATTACCATGAAAAGCTTTTAAGCTATAAAATGATTCTAGAGTTCAGTGAAGACTAAAATGAAATATAGTACTGGAGTTTGGGAATCTTTTGAAGGATTTTTCTAGCAGACTGCTTCTGGGGACTTTTGTGGGAGGCAGTCTTTTATGGAGAAGGGTGAAAATCTTATTGTTAATGATATTAAAACTAGACTAAATTTGTTACAGAATAATTGAGATTTTTTTAGCACTTCAGACTCCATGTCATAATTCATTTTTGTAATGAACTTTGGAAATACTAAATCAATTAAATCTTCTCAATACTGATTGTTTGAAGTCATGATGTTATTGTTAACAACTCTCAAAAATCCCCGTTTTAGAAGTTTTGGTTTTGCATTGATTTCACGTATCCCCAGACTTTGAGATTCTGTGAATTGAAGGTTATTCTTTACAAAGTATTCTGTGTACTGTCATCCCTATGATTCATTAGTGTTAACGTGGAGCCTTTGCCTACCTTCAGCTTGCTGAGCAGATCAATGAAACAAGGAGGCCTGTCGGTGTTGGGCCTCTCAGGTCGCACTGCCTTTCCTTTGGAATCTCATGCTCAGCAAGTGATGGTGTGGCCAGTTTTACTGTCTCTTTTCATCCTTAGGGAACACAGAAAAGAGAACGGATAATGGCATACGTGACCCCAGTGTAACACACTGTTGTGGGACGTCGGCTGCTTAGTGAAATGGCAGTTGGGCCAAAAGTGTTCCATGCCTGGAAAAGGAGAGACTCTTCTCTGTAGCAAAGTCTGCAGAAAGCTAAATTTCACCTTGCCTCGCTTCTGGATAGCGGTCAGTGCTTGTAGCTCATCTGGTTGAGGTGGTTCTGGTTACAGCTCAGTGTGTGACAAGTGTATCTGCTCACTTTATAAATAGAAAGTTAGCATCTTCACACAGTTGGTCTCTGACAGCTGCGCCGTGGTACGTTAGCCTTTGCACTGCACATCATGGAGTTGTCCTTCACCAAACTTAATACAGTGAGGCTTCTGAAACAGTCCAGCAGATCCATCTATGGGATAACAGACCAAACTGAGGCAGCTACCTGGAGCCATTTTCAGGTTTTTATTCATACTCTTATCTAAATGATGCTCTGAGAATTGAGTTGGGGTGATGGTGGTAGAAGAGGTTGGGACAAGCCACCACTGAGATTGCCCTTCCAGGGTAAGCCTGCTGTATCTTTCTGTGCTGTCAGCAGTCTGAATTATCTTGAAGGGCAGGATCTCCTTGAAAGGCATTCTTTCCTAGGGGAAACCATGACCTTTCCTCTTCGGATGGGGTTACAGTAGGATGACAAGTTAGTTTCTTGCTATTAATATGGTATATCTGATAAAGGTGGTTTAATTTGCTTACAGGGATTAGGGAGTGGATTTCCCTCCCTGAGATTTCCCTTTTCAAAGTCGAGAGTGTGTGTGAATGCATGTAAACTTGTGAGTAATGGGCTGTCTTGTAGGGTATTTTATATGCATGTGTTTATGTCAAATAATGTAAATTGTGGAACAGTAGGGTGTGGGATAGCTGTAAGACCTTTTATCAGAAGCCTTACAAAGGCCGCGTTTGCACTGCTTTCTTGACGCCAGCATAATCTGAGAGATGGAGAGGTAGTATATTTGAAGGAGAGCAGAGGGTGCCTCATTGTGCTGGCGTTCGTACCCCAGCCAGCACACCATGTTCCTTCCAGATCCGAGCCCTCTGGGAGGACAGGTCTGTGATGTTACCCGTGTCATGTTTGTATTCTCCACAGCTGTGAAATTGTCTGAAATAAGGATTTGTCTATATGAAATATGTACTGCCTTAGTCCATGTCTTCCCTTTCTGCAGAATACATACATCGTCTTTTTGTGAATGATACTACGTTGGTTTAAGGGTGATTTATATTGCTGGAAGTCTGGCTTTTATTCTGTGTAGTTTGATTTTTTTTTTTTTTTTTTAATTTTTCTTTTCCTAGTTGCCCCTGACCACTTTATCTTAGCCCTGAAGCATGGGACTTAGGAGTTCTTGACTATTTTTGTAACTTTATACTATTGCCCTTTTGCTGTTCTGCCCCCAGTGCCTCTTTAATTGACTAAAAATGACATGATTTAAATTGAAGCCTAGTCTGGTTTGTCTGAATTGGTTTAAAATAGTACCTTATGCTAAACCAGAGCAAATACACCGATACACAAACCCCGTGTGTCCTAGTCCATGCATGTGACCTGATCTTTGAACTTGCTTCTTGCTAGGTTTTTGCAAATTTCCTCCTCTAATATGGTTTTTATTTCTCCACTTCAAGTTAAAGCAGTTTTGTTAGCAAGTAGCAGCTTCTCTGTACACAACTGTGTTGTTCAGTGCTAGAAGAACCTCTCCTGTACTGATCTAACTTCTCTGGCTCTGACAACATGCTACAAAGCAGCAAGTGGTATCTGCTTAAAAGCAACATATTCATAACTAGGCTTTGTAATGGTTTTCTGTTATTTTTCTGCCCTGTGCATTTAAGGAAGTGGGCTCATATTGCTTTGATAACATTTGATGATAGCTTGACAAACTGAAAGTCGAAAAAACAAATTGTGGCAGCTGAGCATCTGACCCAAATCTATTGCTGTGTACAATTTCTTTGGAAAATATTGTAAATCTAACCTTTGTACTGCAGATGTACAAACTTGCTCTCTGTTTTCCATGTAAAAGATAATGGAACTTGATGCCAAATAAGTCAGGCTGATACTAAAGACCTTGTTTACACTGTGGTTCTGTCAGGATAAGTATTCAGTGTATCACAGCTTAAAAAGTATTCTTCAAGTCTTGTAGAAACATTAACTTCTGAAATGCTGTGTAGAATTGATGATTATGGAATTTGATCGTTGTTGAAGTAACTAAACCTTAAACAATAAGGTATTTTTTAGGCTAAATCTGCAGATAGTAATAAGCTGGCTTGGATAATTCATTTGTACTCAAGAGTTGCTTAATTTCTTTCTCTTGGCATTTGCAAATCCCAGACTAACTTGTGGAATGTTCTTGATTGAAAAAGATTTTATTTAAAACACGTGTGACCATTTTTGAGGGCAACAGTATTGGAAGTACCATCTGTATATAAATGGAGGTAGACAACAAAACTTACTGTAAACATAGCTAATGTCATTTTTTTGTGGCATCATTTGTTCTCATGCTTTCTGTTTTAGAACATAACAGGCTATAGAGGAAGTAAATTCTGTTCTGTGGAAAGACTGTTAGATGTTCTAAATGATATTTTAAATTCATAACACTGACAAAGCTGGAATATAAATTTATACTCTTCAGATGAAAATACAAATTATTAGTTATGAGTAGACCCCAAATTCATGGAACTTCTATTAACTCTTCAGAGGAAAATAAAATACTGGCCAGCATATCTATTTCTTATCCTTTATCTAAGTATGTCTTTATATTAGGAGATTGTATTCTGTAGAATTGCCAGGATTTCTGAAATGAAACTGATTCAGAAATGAGGGATGAAGAATGTCACTGAATTGGTCTCATGTTAAAAGACGTGAATAAAAACCTGTGTTGTTACAAAAATGTTTAACTGTTAATGGAAAATATTAATAATGCTTTCTTTATGGTGATATGTGCTTTGGAAATTATTTTTAGTTATCTCTGTTCAATGAGACTAAGCTTTTTTTATTCATTGCAGGACCAGTTTGACAACTTAGAAAAACACACGCAGTGGGGTATTGATGTTCTGGAAAAGTACATCAAGTTTGTAAAAGAAAGAACAGAGATTGAACTCAGCTATGCAAAGCAGCTTAGGTAAGTTGATATGTAAAGTTATGGACTTTGAGTTGCATCTGTTCAGAGACTGTAATCATCTGTAAGTTTACTGTTTCAGTGGTGGTAATTTGTTTGGCTTATCATAATGGCTTTTTAAAAACTGCTTTAATTTAGAGAATGAAAAGCTGAAGTTAATTTCAGATACTGTTTTATTATCTGCTAAAAATCATACGTTTTGCAAAAACAAAGGCTGTTTAGGTGACTGAGTAGCACACTAGGGCTTACTCACGGTTTATGCATGATTAATGCCTCAGGCTTTGAGGACAGCATTGTAATGTTTTCCATGAAATTAGGACTGTTGCGTGTAAATGCTGAAGGGTTTAAGAATTCAGCAGAATAATGATCATTTGTTGCAAGGCAAAGTTTAGGGTTTCGTTTCATAGGACAGGCTCTTTTTTGAATGCGTCTTGGAGAAACTGCAGGTCAGAAAGTCAGCTCTTGGAAATTTTATCTGAATAGTCAGTCAGGTTGCAGCCTGAGATTTGAATTTTGACAGTGTAATGATCTTGCCACTGTTCACGCGATGTGTCTCCTGGACAGTGGAGAGATCCTGTGAATTTATCTCAAGTAGCTAAATTACAGGAAATCCCTGGTAGATACTCTCTACGTGTCTGGTTTGATCATCAGGTTGTAGGTAGAGACACGATTATATGTGAACCAGGCCCAGAAAAGACATTCCTTGAAGTCAGATCCAGTGTCCATGGGGAAGGGGTACTGAGAACCCTCATGCAAGGAGCAGCTCTTGTTTTTCCTAGTAGGGTAGAAAAAATGAGGGGTGTACAACACACAGTCCTGCTGCTGCAGAGAGGCTGTGGTGCAATATTGGCAGCCACCAGTGTCCAGGGTGGTAGAGCTAACTGGGGAGGGGAGTGCAGGGCTAATCCTAACCCCTCCAGTAAATCCATGCCACCTTTTTTTTTGCATGACTATAATACATATTAGAACTCCTTCCATCTTCTCAGTATTTATAGAAATTGAGATCTGAGTTTCTAATCTATCTGTATATATCTAAAGCACAAAGTCTTTTAAAAAAAAAAATCACACAGCATTTTTGGTTCTTGTGTTAGAATGGATTTGAGGTGCACAATTGCCTGCTATTTACAAGGAGCTGGTAGTTGATAAAACCCTGCCTTTATGGTTATGCGCTTTCTCAGGGGAATGCCCCAAGGATTCCCCAGGGTTTCTGCTATAGGCAAGCAGGAAATAGAAAATGACTTGTGCAGGAACAGATTGCTCATGTCGTATGGAGATGAGAAGAGATTGAATTACAGAGGCAAAATGAGCTGGAAGAAAGAGAGTATGACTGGACTGGGAAACCCCAGCAGAGTATCTGTGTGAGCAGGTCCATCTTATGAAGAATCACATGTTAAGACTCACTGAATTTCTTAGGATGATAAATTTCAGATGTAAAGAGTGTAATTATGAGAATAAACACACAAACTAAATGTTTAAGGAAAGCGGGAGATAGTTACAGATAAAACTATCCAGAGACTCCAGAGTTTTATTTCTTTTTCTGCCCCAGACTTCTGAACGAAATGCGGTCAGTTTGTTTCTTCTCTCTGTATTTTAATTCCCCACACATAGCTGCATTTGTTCCTTCATCCACGGGTGTGATTTGAGGACAAATACATTAGTCTGAGTTGCTCCTAAACACAATGCTGTTTAGAGTCATCTAAGAAGTTAGAGTTATAAAAGGAAAACCCAAAAATGTAGGCTTGTCAAATATTGAGATAAACCAGTGCTGGACATATAAATAATAATAAATCATGCATCTGCTTTTTGTAAGTCTCCTCAAGCCTGGTGCAAACCTCTCTTGTATCACCCCCATTTGGTGTATAAGGGCCGCAGCATATCACTGCATGTCATAACATGCAGACATACTGCTAAAGGGACAAGTTAACACAAAATACTTCTGTGGATTTAAGTTCTATTTATAGTATAAGTAAAGCTGCAGAACTTTATTTTATTTTGTGAAACTTGTGTTTTCTGCATTCTTCCTGTCTGACTATCTACATCTCAGCCTGATCATCTGTTGAATTGGCTTCTATTTAAAAATGTTTCTTTCCTTCCTCTTTATAATTCTGGAGATATAGATGTAATATTTTTAGTCTTAAGTTAGATCTGCATACTTAGAAGATGCATCAAATTTATCTGGTTGCACCAGTGGAAGAAACTCTCCAGTGTCGCTTACCTTCTGCATTGTGCCTGCACTATTTAAGTCCTGCTTGTACCATTTACAGTCGGTCCTGGTTTGAGAGTCCGGTTCAGATTTGACATGATTGTTTTCTTAATGGTTTTACAGTATAATGGTTGAGTCATTAAACTAGGCTGGGAAGGAGGGGATGCAGAAACTATGGTAGAGTGTTCACTTGTTCCTGCTCTTTGTTCTGAACTTCTGTTGGGTGTTGATGTGCTGGATGCTGTGCTGAAGTGGTGTTTTGTGGTCCTCCTTCTCTAGTCTCTGCTTACCCTGCAGTGCACGTGCTCTGAGCATCCGAGAGTGTGTCAAAAGCCTTACCTGATGTGACAATGGGTAGATAGCCTTGAGGAAGGTGTGCTGGAAAAAAACAACAAACAAAAAACACCCAACTGTAAGGTATCAGGATAATCTGAGAATCGTGCACCTCTGATGGATGATGAATGTGAGAGAGCAAGATGTCAAAGTGGAAATAAGAGAAGCAAGCTGGAAAGGCAGGAAGAAATGATGTAGTGTGAAAGGCAAATAGAAATATGAATCAGACGGGTGCACAGGCTGGCACAGAATCTTTTCAAAATTGCGATTTTACTGATGATCTTTGTTCTTATGTGTTAGTTCCCTCTTTAATCGCTGTTAGCTCTGCTCACGAGCTTGAACTTGGGAAGTACCAGTGTTCTGGTCATGACAATGCATGATTGCATGCTGAACTTCCACATGTGAGAGTCATATTGATTCTTACAGGATTCAGTATCACTTCTGGGTTTTTTGTGTGTGTCTTGGTTAAAACCCTACATATGTCTTTGATTAAAGAAGGGGGGGGGGGGGATGGGGCCGGACGGCCCAACTGAAATTTATAGACTGTTTTATGTGTTTTACAAAGTACATAGAAAATAATAAAATGTTTAATCTAGATGCTAATTCTTCTTACATGCTTTCAGAATCTTATTTTTCTGTGAAAGCATACTGTTTGGTGGATTTTTTTTGCCCTAATTCTGTAGCATTTCTACACCTTTAAAGGTTCACAAGAAGACAGTTGTGGTGTATGTCAGAATTAATTGGGCAGCATGACAGTGCGGGGAGATGTGTGTTTTGAGTCTGTGTGAAAATGCCTTATTAGTGTAGCGTTCTGTGTGTGTTTTCTTGTGGCTTTTCCTTTCCTTTTTAAGCAGGTGTATGGAGGGAGGCATTCCCATGGAATATGAAGAGTGCTGTAAGATGTAGTGTAAGCACACAGAATAGTTGCAGACTTCTTCCCATGCTGATATTCTTTGAGTGAAGCTGCTGTACACAGAACTAGAGGGGAAAAAAAAAAAGGTTTCAGACCATCCTCTTTTCAGAGAGGGCAGAGACTGGAATGGAGATGCTCATTTGGAGCCCTTCCAGTAGCGATACTCAAAGTTCGAGAAACACATGTTTGTTTGTGCAAATCTGCCAGGGTTCTGGCTACTGCTCTGTTTGAGCAGATGCTGCTTAACTCCTTAAGGAGAACAAAAGGAATAAGAAATCTGAGACGAGGCCCTGCTGTCTCCCAGTTAGCAGTAAAACCGGTATGCAACAGGGAGTGAGTTACACCCCTGAAAAAGCAGTTTCTTTTTAACTGGATGCATTTTAGGAATCCTCCAAAGAATTTGGCACAGATTCACAGGTGAAACTTGGTAGTCCTTTGGACAATGATTCTGCCAGTACCACTTGTATGTTGTTTTTAATTGCTGAAACAACCTTGTAGAGCTAAAACAAATGGCTTCTATTTCACGGTAGGGTAACAGAGGTGTACAGTAATAGAGCCGAGTTTAGAATAGAGGAGACACCAGTACTGCAGCCCTGAAAAGGTCTTAAAATTGCTAAGTAAGATTTGTCAGCTCTCTGGTTTGTGCTGTTTAAAAGATGCATGGTGGTATATTTTGCTGCAGTGCAATATGTACCCTAATGCTGAACTTCAAGTATCAGCAAGGTGTGAGTGCCAGGTGGACAGTATGTAACTTAACCCCTTGATTTGCTGCTGGCTGGCTGCTCGTAGTTGGTGCTTTCAGGAAGATGAAAGCTATGTAGCGACTGTCAAATGTGCTAACAGTTGTGTTCGAATTTCTTAATCAAGAGATGATTGCTTGCAGAGCATATCAATACTTTAAAATTAAACCATTAGTTGAGTGTGGAGTCATGAGATGCAATCATCTGTGCTAATTGGGATAATCGCATTTCACATTTCTCTGTGTCAGTTGATAACCATGAAATGATCCCCCTTTTGTCATCTCAGTGCAGCTTCCCACAGCTGTAGGAAGATTTTTCTTTTCCTTGGAAGTATCCTGCTAAAGGCAGGCAAATTTGCCTGGCTGTGAGTGTCATCTGCAGCAAATCATACCTTAATGTGACCTTTGGATGTGGCGCAGCATCTTCTGGGTGGAGTTTGGAAAGCAAAGTCTGTGTGTTTTTACTGTAAAAGGGTCTCTATTTCAGATCAGGTGAAGGAGACTTGTGCATCAAAACCAGAACCTGGGTGTATTGACTTTATGACCTTAATTTATTAACTCCTCAGGTTCACAATGTGCTACTTTATTGCAGTTAGAGACTGAAGCACTGTGCGGCCCATTATTTGCGTGCTACTACAATGCAATCAAAGCCTAATTGCAATCATATTTCTGAAAAGGTGTCTAGTCACTGCAAATAAAACCTGAAGCCCCACAGAATGTGTATGCATGCAAAGATTTAAATTTAATGTTACCTATATGTATTTTTAATTTTAGGAATCTTTCAAAGAAATACCAACCCAAAAAGAACTCCAAAGAGGAGGAAGAATACAGGTATGTTCATGATCCACTGCTGGGTGAGCATATGTTAATGAGGAAGGGGAAGAGGTTGGGTTACCAACTAGGATTTGGTTTGCAAAGCAAAGATTTTGAAGTCAAGTGAAAGATTAGTGAAATCATACCTGCAGAAACAGGTTGATGTGGTGGATACTAAGGAGTGGATTTTGGATTTGGTCTGTAATTACGCAATTCCCTTTTAATATTCTGGTTTCTAGATACCTGGTTTTTTGTTTGTTTTTGTTTTGTTTTTGTTTTGGTGTTTTTTGTTGTTGGTGTGTTTTTTCATGTACCTTAAAAACTTTAAGCCAACCTGTATGATTCTGTCTCTTTGAAGTGAGTGTCGAAACTCATAACTATTTTCA
>KL282099.1:37831-78501 GCA_000699545.1 Podiceps cristatus
GCTAATTTTAGCATGAAACTTTAGCAGTCTGTGTAAGTATTAAATTACTCAAATGGACTGACAACAAGAGATTACTAACTTACTAAGGGGATAATGTTATAACACCACAGAGAAACCAGAGGCTTTTGAAGAGTAAGGTGAAGGATGTAGTTTGTACTCCCAGTATCCCGGGATGGATTGACGCAGGCCTTGCTGCTGTTGAAGGATGTTGCGTGGCCTCAGCTGTCTGATTCCTGCACTCAGGCTGTATCTCCCTGGTGGCAGGGGACCGATGTAGGACGGGCTCGCAGACAGCGACTGCAGTGTCAAAGCACAGCTCCTTCCCAGGGACACTGCAGATGCAGGTGATGATAGACCACATGTTGTTAAGAACGTTCCTGCCCTTGATGAGATTAAAGATACTCTTTAAAGAGAATTTTCTAGAGGAGGAGCTTGCCAGCAAGACAAGCTGTAAGCCAGAGCGAGAACCTTTTCCTTAGAGCTCTCTGAAGTTTCTCAACATCAGTGTTTTGTAAAGCATCAGCTTTGAATGAAGGCAGCGCAGAGTCTGGCCCTGCAGCCTTGTATTGCAGGAGGCTGCGCTGCCTCTGGAGAGCCTGGCAGCAGTCTTAAACCCTTGACCTTGAAATTTGAAACATTTCAAATGAGTTTGCATATGGATTCAACTGTATGATTATGTTAATTTAGATTTTTGGGTCAGACCCCCAAGCTGCTGTATACAGCTACTCTAGTGGCTCATATTAACAGCCCTTTCATCTTCTTTTTAGTTTATTTTTAGTTAACATTGTTAGGAAATCATGGCATATATAACTGATTCCCAGAGACATTGATATTTACAGAAGTAAGTTTGTTAGCAGCACATCAGCTGTTTTGGTCTGTACCTGGGATTAGGAATAAATCTGCCTTTGGGTAGCTATACCATAAAATGGGTATTTTGAGTTTACTACAGCCTTTTTTTTGACACATCTTTTATTGCTGGAAAAGGATATTGGAGTTAAATGATTCATGTGATGTGGCACAGAAAGATTCTGTGTATCCTTTGCCCTTTTTTAAATACAGCATTCACCTCAGTTTAGCTTCCTCATGTCTCTAATGTCTGAGGATTTGTCATGCGACCTTTGGGTGTCTCGGCCTGTCTAAAAATGATCTGTTTTCAAGCTTATTGCAGTCTGTTGTTCTGTGGCTTTGATTTTCTGTCTTTTGCAACTGGGACTTCTCTTGAGGCACTACAGCTGCTTGTATTGGACTATATTTTTAGGGATTTTTTAAAATTTTTTTTCCTGATTCGTTTTCATCGCTATTTGTACCACTCCTCTCTATTTCCTCAAAACCTCTCCCTCTTTGCTTTGCTTTTTCACCTTTAGGTGATGTTATCAGTGCAGACTGCTACCGTTTAATATTAGTAGTTTTTATAGTTATGTGCAAGTGCTGTGCTTTAAAGCTGCTGTTTTCCAACTGACCAGCACAGCCAGCTGGGGTATTTAAATGCAGCTCTGTTGGTGCTGTGCTGAATATGCTAGTGACATAATCTGCTGTTTTGAAACTGTGTGCACAGATGTTCGTTTCTTCCTTTTAATAATACACGAAATGTTGTATTGGAGATGATTGTATACGAAAAATAAACCTTGTGATGGAAGGTACCAAAAAAATAGGGGTTGACAACGAACACCTGGTTAGTAAACTCCTACCTTTTTGAAAACTTTATAAACTACAGCTGATTTAAATCCAATTTAAACTATGTAAGGTTTTATTTTCTGCACTGTGCTAGCCAGCAAGTTGGTTGCTTAGACAGGATTTTGCCAGGTGGAGTACACTGATGATTCTGTGCACTGAATTGTAGGACTTGAAAGAGTATAACTGGAAATGTTTGGTGAATAGCGATTAGAATAGTGAAGTATCGAAGCTGTGCAGATAAAAAACCTGGCACTTTAAAACTGTGATGTTTTAAGAGCCAATGTCAAACTGTCTAAATCAAGATTAATTAATCAGACAACTGTCAGTGTGTGGGATAGGCTTCCTTTTGAGAAATTTCTTCAAGTGAATCTGTGCTAATCCATATTCAGTCTCATGTAGCAATACTAAATGTGTAAGAAGGATACAACCTCCCTTTGCAGTGTGTCTTTCTGAAAAGAAAGGGACTAAAAGCAAAATGCGTTTTTGTCCTCTGCAGGTACACATCAACTAGAGCCTTCCTAGCCACTTTAAATGAAATGAATGACTATGCCGGACAGCATGAGGTCATTTCAGAGAATATGACCTCTCTTATCACTGGAGAGTTAACACGCTATGTGCAGGAGCTGAAACAAGAGAGGAAATCGGTAATTGATTATTTTTTATTATTTGCAATTAACTGCTATTTAAGACAGATAATTAGTGGTAGGGGAGTTCAATGTTCAGCAAAATTTATTTGTAGTTAATAAACATGAGCTTTGCTAATGAACCAAGCATTAAAAAAGTGGGTTACGTGCCCTGGCCAAGTCACTGAACCATTTGAATCAAATGTTATAAAATCAGACAGCAATGCCTTCAGGAGAATCCCTGCTAAATAAAGTCAGAGACCCATCTGTGCTTAGGGCTCTGTTAGCCAAAAGCTTGTCCAGCAGCTCTGTGTAAAGCCTGAAATGAACACAGAAACTGCATTACTGAGACTGATTGTAAGAATTATTAGGATCTTGCTTACATTTTCCTGCTTCTCAGCCAGACCTAGTCAACAGAACTTTCAAAAAAATGTTTCTAAGGAGAAATTTGGGGTCTGTATTATTTTGTAATGGTGGGGAATCCGATTTTCAACCTGTTATCCTAAAAGACTGGTGGAACTAGGAGCTTTATATTAGTGCTCTATTTTAGCTAGTAGTTTAGGAACCTATGTGCCTGCTGAGTAAATGTTCAAAGCTGATTAATTTGCATGTCACCAGCTCTGAAAGGCATACAGTTGAGATGTGATTTTTCTTCCTTGCCTTGAACCCTTTTGTCCCGGGGATGACTGGGCATAAAATAATGATTTTAAGCGTTACTGTTACAAATACTCATGACACTGGTATAAAATGACTGAGCAAAGTGCAACAAGGCAGGGGAGCGTCAGGGCACTATATTTAATTTCCAATTGGTTGGTCCGTTATGGAAAGTGCAGAAGTACTCTCGTGCCAACAAAACTTACGCATTTATAAATAATCCCACCAAACGTTAAGTATGTGTGGAAGTGCTGTGTGGGATCAGGGTCCTAGAAATTACCATCTTCTCTTAAGTATAGTGTTAGGATGGTAAGTCTGTCAACAGGCGTACTTTTAATTTACAGAATGCTGTGTCATCTTTCAGGGACATAATATTTTGGCAGTAACATGGAAGGATGTTTTACATGTAACTGTGATGAGAATGTTTTCTGAGCCACTTCTATGTCCTTTTATTCAGCATGGATTCTGTACAATAAAGCAAAAAAAAAGGCATTCTAGCATGGCATTTTTCTGTCACTTTGCATGTGTGTTACATATTCTTTTAATTATATGGGTGTTATAAGGTGATTGGAATATTAGACATTTTAAGTACGATGAAAGAGGACTTGCTATCATGTAAAGAATGTGAGCTGTAACTGTATTGCTTTTGTTTTCTTTGTAGGGTTTTGTAGTAAGTATGGCTCATACGTAATAGATGAATGACAGGAAAATTATTTTAATATTGGTTGAGTGATAACAGCATTGAAACAGCAAAAAACCAACTGAGACTGTATTTACCAGCTGTTGCTGATAATTCTTGGCCTTTAACAGAAAACAGTTGTCAGTCATGGTTGGTTGCTTTGTTCTTGCAACATGAATATAAACTATATGAATTATGCATCCTTGTCTGAGTCCTGTAGGTTTCTCATTTATGAGTAAATGGTGTTGAAAGGGAAACCGCTTCCGCCTCCAGCCATTTTTCATATGTACTTTCTCTCACTTTGTACCATAAAACACAAATGCATCAATCATGCTGGGATCGGCAGGAGGGGAAGGTGGTGGTTTTGTAAATATCACAGAGGGATGATGCTTTGGCAAAACCTCTTACGATACAGATCAATGAATGGCTTGGTATTTCCAGAGGTTTGCTGGCAGAGTTCTCGTGTTCACTGCTTGATATGTCATCAGCTGTTATGCTACAAGTTTGTAGAATCATTTAGGTTGGAAAAGACCCTTAAGATCGGGTCCAGCCATTAACTGAACACTACCAAGTCCACCAAGTTACTATAAGCTGTAAGAAAAGATGATTACTTCTGGAGTTAGCGCCACAGGTAGCGACTAGGAGATCCACATTCTTATCCACAGAGCCTTGGATTTAATTTGGATTAAGTCATTCAGGTGTCCAAATACCTGTAAAATAGTACAAATTTCCAGTGATTCCAGTCTGACTGAGATAGGGAAGCATCTTTGCTCTTTTTGTTGTAACTTCCCACCTGGAAGATGGAGATGATACACAGAGGTGTCAGAAGGATAAATGTGTGAAAGATGAACTCCAGTACAGCAGAAAGTGGTCAGGCAAATCTATCAGATGAGCTTCTGTTTCCAAAAGAAACCCCTTAGCCATATTATAGGAATTATGCATTTAATAGTCGTGGGGGGTGAGGGTGGTGATTTTTAAACACGTGAGGACTGATGTATGCCTGCCTTAGTGTTTTCACGCTCATTTAGCTCTATTGAATAAAGTAAAATTACAGCAGATGATGATTTGGGTCACACAATAATAAATCACACTCCTTCGTTTTTCCCTGATGAGTACAAGCCCGTAGCCTGTAAGCAGCGCAGAACGTGATAGTATATAAATCCTTACATCCAATCTTTACATTGGTTCTATGCTGGATAAAATTCATTTGGCATGCAATTTTTGTGTATGTTGGATTTGTGTGACTACTATGAAAGGTGTACTTGATGTCATGGTTTTCCATATAAGATGGTCGCTAATGGTGAAAATAAGGGAAAAAGCATCTAATCAAAACCAGGCAGGACAGTCGGGAGGCTGGACAAGTGAGATGATTTGCAAATTCACAGTGGTCTGGCACTGTTCAAAAGACAGATACCTCTTCTTTCCTCCAGTCTCATTTGGAGCTCGGGAGAGTTCTGGGTTACCTTTAAGTTTTTACAGATCAAGTAATTTGTTGCATGATGGTATTTGATCGTCACAAAGCAGTAAGAGAAATCGGGCAAAGACTCTCCTTGTGAAACCTGAATATCTTTAGCAACAAAGGTCGATCAGCGTGTTAAACTTCATCATATTATGCATTCCTCTACCGTAAGATAGCACTCGTTGATGTTATCGCTGTACCAGATGAGTTGTTTAGCCCTCATGGTCACTGAGGTTAGGCATCCACCCTGCTTGCTTTTCACATGCAGTATGTGTACGTATGAGAGGAAGAACTGGCGCTGTTTCAGTTCTTCCTGGCTGTCTGGTGAAGTGCCACTCTTTATACTACAGTTCCTCACTTCAGCTTCTTCTTGTATTCTTTTGATCTTAGTGTGTCCATGCTCTCATGTGAGTAATTCTTACCTTCAGCCAGGACCTTGCTAGCTGTTTCAAAGCTGAAATTTCAGTTCTACACTACGCGTGAAGGTCATACCCTGTCCACCTTCCTTTTGAGGTTATTGAGGCCAGATGCATGTGACTGAATTCCCCTTCACTGTGCAAAGGCTTTAATCACTAAGCCACGCACATGAGTTGGGGATCACCTCTCAGAGTGATTCAAGGAAAGAACTTGCTTCTGCAGTCATTTTTCATGCCACCTCAGTTTCATTAAAACCTTACTTTGGGGTAGCTGTGGAAGGTGAGAAGTTTGAGCTGGGAGCTGTGCAGTGTTACAAAATTGGGTCTTAATCTTTCTTGTCTGTGACAAAAGAGAAAGATGATCCCAGTAAAGTCAAGGGGGGTGTTTGGATTTTATTTCACAAGCATTAACACGTAATACATTTCCAGGTTGGAAATGTACTCAAGAGGTCTACTCTCACCCATTTCAACTGTTGCTGGTTGTGATAGTAGCTCCTCAGGAGACCCATTATTCTCCATATGAGAGAAAGATCACCAGCATTTTGATTGATTAGGTGACGGAATCTGCTTTTCCACATTGCTGTGCCTGCCAAGTTACTCAGCATGCTTTGTTCTAGTTTAAAAAAAAAAAAAAAAAAAAAAAAAAAAAAGGCACTGGAGTTTTTTTGCTACCCTCTTTTTGGGTGACATCTAGGAGGGCTTCTGAGCAAACATGGAGCCAGTGCAGCCCAAGCATTGAGAATTTCCTTTTTTTAATTAAAGCTTCACAGGAGATAGATCGGTTCAGGTATTCTCTCAACTATGGTTGAGGAAAACCTTCAGTACTGTAGTTTGTCTGGATAGAAATTCAGGAATTCTTCCTGGGACAACTCTGAATTAGATCTGTGGTCACAAAGTAGGTCTGACTCACGGTCTTCTCTGGCAGCAGCTGCTCTGTGTAGCTGTTGCTCATGTCAGCTTTGCTAAAAATGTATTTGGGAGTCATGAACTATCCCTTTTATTACTGCTGCTGCTTTCACCTCTACCTCCACCTCCCCTTGGGGGTAGGCTGGCTCCATACAATCAAGCATGAAAGTCAAGTACAAGCCAAGAGCTTTGCTGCAGACTGAACTGGTGCAGCACTGGGATTCTGTGGTTGGGAGAGAATTTACCTGATGTCAATACCTTCCATTTTGTGTCGGGATAGAAGGGGAATGGGGAATGAATGCATCCTTATGGGTACCATGAGGGCAAAAAAGGTCTGGTTCTTTATGGTGGAGCATGTGCGCCCTCCCTGTGTGTATTCATACAGGGGGTGTACATGTCAGAGAGCTTTCTGTTTCTTGTAGGCTCTCAGGTGTTGATGAAAAGTAAATAATTGGAGAAATTCTGCCACATTCATTCATTCTGAATAGTGCCCTGTTCTGCAAATAGTCTCGTGGTTTTCAACAGGATTTCTCACGGCGTAATGCACTGTGCAAGCGTGAGACAGGATGGCAGAATACGACCTTGTCAAGTGCACAAAGGATTTTCCGTGTTGCATTTTGGATGTGCCTCAAGGTCTCCGTGTGTTTGGAGCACAGCTGTGCTTTGTGCTGCAGAGACATTGCTGCCTTCCAGAAATGACAAACTAATGGTGAAGCGGGTGGTAGGAAGGGGAAAAGAGTGAAAGGAAGTGATTTGCCAAACTTCAAACTTAAGGTTGATGAGATTCAAACTGCGCTTTCCCCTGCTCTTGTCCTGTGACTAACCCACTGCCAGCTTACTGCTCCATGAATGGAGTTAGAAGTATTTAGTTTTAATCTAAGTATAAGGGTATAAAAATTAAATCATAAATAGTTGTGTGGCCAGGTAGAAGCTTTGCATAAGCACACAGAAAACTGTGTGTTTATGAAAGATTTTGTTGTGCTCGATAAATACACTGCAAAATGATCCAACTCTACATATTCATCCTCTTTCTTACAAGGTATTTCAGTTGTGTTTCATTAGGTTAAATTATACCAGTAGAGTGTTAAGTAGTAGCTATAAGAGATGAAAGAATGCAGAAAATTGTTTAGGAAAGATCATAATAAATTCTGTATGTTCTTATTGTTTGTTGGTTTTCCCCAAACTGTGGCACAAATTTAATGAAACTGTGTTAAGCATTTGTAAATATCATCTAATTGTCCCATGAAGGACTGTTCTGGGATGGAAAAAGCAAGTGCTTATTACAAAAGTTTTCAAAAATGTTTTTATGTGGGAAACTATTAATAATATCCCATCTAGTTGAACCTATAATGTGAACTTTGGATTTAGCAGGGTTAGAGTTGAGACCATTGCTCTTCCCAGTTTTGAGTGGGTACATACAAATAAATAGTCTTCTGTTTACTATATGAAGGATTCTGATTTGGAAATAAAATATGGTTACAAACAAATGTAGTTACCTTTTCTGTGAATTAGCCTGAATGTAGAGCAACAGCCTATTAGAGGGATGAGAGTCTTCTATAGACAGTAACATTCCTATGTGAAGTGCCTGAGGATGAGAGAGGTTGAGCATCGGCCATGTATTTTTTTTTTTTCCCCTTTGTTCTCTATCCAGCCAGCTGCAGAGGTCAGCCTAAAATGAAGGAGCAACAATAAAAGTCATACTAGGAGAGCATACCTTAACTGTGTGTAAATGCTCTTTATCCAAGGCCTGAGGTACATGGTACATGTGAGCAAGTTCAGCTGGCATTTTAGTGAGCATTCAGTATTTTGTATTTCTGATGCAGGTCTTAAGACTTGCGTGTGGGTATACACATACCTGAAGGTTATATGGGAACAGCTAAAAAGTTATAGCTATTTAAAAAAGAAAGAAGTATTTCTTTGCCTGTTGAGGCATTAACTTGTACATCTTCTAGTTTCCTTACCACTGCAGCAGTTGTATGGGACTGTCATAGACCATTTCTGTGGAGAGAGGAGACGTTTGTTGAAATGGCATCTCTTAGTTGTGGATCAGTGGAAGAGAAGCTTTGAACAAGACTGGGAACTAGAAGAAGTGGAAGCTAGAGTAGCATGTTCCTTTATTATCTTTAAAGCATTTAAAAATGGAAATATCGTTTCTTCATGCCTTAGTTTTGAGTAGTAATGTTGAATTTCCCTTTGAAAAGCCCATAGGTTTGCTCTCATACAGTACTTTGGCCCAGCTGGGCTTTTAAGGACGTGATTTAGCCCCCAAGGATGGATTTGAGAGCAGGGTACACGATCTCCAAACAACCCATCGTACCTGTGCTTGTGCTTGCTGAATCCAGGGCCTTCTGGCCTGCTGCACTGGAGGCAGATGGTTCAGAGAAGACTTGGCCAGTGGGGCAGAGTGCTCTCGAGGACACCTGTAGCTTTGCTCCCATGGAATTGTCCTGCTGAGCTGTAGGAGTGCCATGCTGCTCTGCTGAGAGAGGAGCACAGTGCGCGGTCATCTCTGTGCCTGAGAAGTCACTCGGTTCTGAGTTACAATTCCCAGTATAAGGATTTAATCTGTCATGTGTAGTGTGAAATGGCAAATTAATATAAAGATTACTGCCACAGGGTCTTTTAGGTTTATGCTGATCGCTATCATTCTGTTGTCACATCTCCCTAGGCTTGAGCTGCTCGTTCTGGTTGTCTTGTGCAACTGATCTGCTCTTTGTCCGAAGCCTGAGACTTTGGTCTTAGTGGTCTGTAACTGGAATTCCTTTGGAATGAGCCACTTCAGGAGGAGACAATTCAGGTTGAATTAGCGTCAACCTGAACAGGTATTCATGTAACCTGTTTCAGGTTTGACCAAGCTGATAGGTACATATTAAAATAACATTCACAGGGAAGGTTGCAAAGGAGAACGGGGTTATGCCACAATATTAAGACGCAGCTCTGATGAACGTGGATGAAGATAGTAATGTGTTTCATGTCAATGTTCACAGGACTGTGTTACGTATGATACTCTTACTACAAATGAGAGTGATAAGACCTCAAGAGCATGTTGCTATTCTTGGAAACAAAGATTTCTTCTCAGGAGACTGCTTCCTGTCTTTGCAGCCAGGAAAAGAAAAACATCTGACAAGGCTTTTTGCAAATTGAGCTAAGAAAATTGAAGAAAAAAATGTTCTCTAATTTCTGTCTCTGGTATGCTTTAATCACTGGCCATTATTTTAAAAATGGAGATGGAGTTTGAATTTTGGAGGAGGAAGTACTACATTGCTAGGACTGTGGTTATATTGACTGCCAAGATGAGCTGAGTGTGCCAGTTACAGAAGTCAAAGGTAACTGGTGTGTTAGATTATCTAGTTTGAAAACAGAAAAGAGAATGAAGCAGCCTTGTCATATATATCTTTTCTGAAAATTCTTAAATAGGATGTTGTTAAAGGAACCGTATGCTATGCATATAAACTAAGATTATTTTTCTGACTATTTCTAATGTAAACAGACTGTACATGTGCAAATCTTGTTTAACCATGTAATTAATTGCTGTTTACTTCCTTAAGCAAAACAAGGCTGTCTTATTACAGCCTTTCTTAAAATGTTTCACATGGTCAGTTTTTGATACAGCGTAAGCAGCCTTGTCATGCTGGTAGTTTACATGTTTCAGGCAATTCTTTCATTTAAAACTGCCCAGGAATTCCTCAGCAGTCATTGGACTGTATTGTCCTTTGTAAGATGATTTTAACTGCATCTTGCTTTTCTGCTACTCAGAAGGTCAGGAAGAAGGTAAGAGGCATCTTCTAACAAGCTTTTGTCTGCCCTGTGAGCTACCAAGACAGTTTTGCAAAAATATCCTACTGCTACTTATTGTAATAGTGTTGGCAGTAACAAGCACCACAGTAACAGTATTGTAGGTAGCTCGCTTGCTGCTCTCTGTGTTTTGATCAACATGGGTGAAATCTGAGCCTAACAAAAGTCAATGAGGGTTTTGTCTTTGATTGCGCGGCAGCCAGGATTTCTGCCCAGCTGTTACAAACCCAGTCAGCATGGCAATGAGGAGAGCACACCAGTTGGTATGACTCGATTTTAAAAAGGAAAAAACTCATGCATACAATGTGGATTTCCCACTCTTAGTAAAACTCTTCTTCCTTTATTGTAGCTGAGTGTTCCTTGAGCTGGAAGTTTTTAGAATATAATGAATGCTTTTATAAAGCTGATCTAATCCACAGTCTTCATATACGCAGTTTAATACTGTGCTGAAAAATTTCTCAAGTCTTAACAGCTCTTGTGAGATCACCTAAAACCTAGGTTATTGAGTCTTATCCTGCAAGCGTAGAATGGATGGATGATGTCCAGTGAAAACTAGGGCAGTTATGGATTGTTCAGAGCACCCTGCGACATCCTAACTGCATTGTGCTTTAACACGCAGGAAAAAAGGATGGTTGTAGTCACATAGCCAGCATGGTTTGAGTTTGGGTAATGATGCTATCTTTTAAGCTATTTAGTAGGTCTAATGCTTGGATAAAATATTTTTCAGGGAAATCTTAGTTGGCATGGTAATTGCTAGCCTAAGACTCCAAGGTATAGATTAAAGGGTAATTGGGGGAGGTCAAGTAATGAACACTAATAAAACTAAAACTTTTACCATGTATTTAATGTGTGCTTCAAATGCTGTGGATATGGCTGAAAAGTCTGGAGGAAATCATGGCATGTGAACAACCAGCACTGCTGCTGCAGATGTCTTACTGGCACGCCTGTAGTGTGATTCATTAATTCGGTATCTTGCTTGTAATACGGGTTTTTAAAATAGAAAGTCTGATAAAAGTCCATTAGTTTGGGCATTCAGTTTGGGGGAAAAAAAAAAAGTAATGCTCTATTGTATCATCTGCTCTAAATCCACCACTCTGCTGCTCAAAAGTGTGTGACTAACAATGGTAGTTTTCCATATGATTTGCTAAATCACTTGTCATGTTCCCATTTGCTGAATCATCAGGTATAGAATAACCGATTATTTCATTTGATTAAAAATATTTTTTCTGTAAATTGGAACTAGTATCTTGAAACCTTATCAAGGAGGAGTTGATCTTGAAGTTATTTTTGATGGGAGGGGAAGCTAAAAGGCATTTGCTGTTTAAGAAGATTGTAAAGTAAAGGAAATGAGTTTGCGGAAGTTGAAGATAGTACAGGGTTTGAGGAAGCTGGAGGCTTCCTGTATGACTTCGAGCAGATCACTTAACCGTGCTGTCTCGATTTTCTTACCCATAAAATGAGGCCAGTGAAGAAATATAGATCGTTGGAAGATCCCCCTTAGTTGTTTTATATAAAAAAGACTTTTTGGAAGGCAGAAATCATCCTTTGAAGGCAAAAGATTTTTTGCAAAAGTGGAAGTGCTGTCAATACATATTACATCTGTTGCCACGTGTAGCTGCTTTCTCTCTCATAACAAGGACATATATGGGATAACACAATAAGAATTGCGAGTTATTTAGAAAACAGTTGAACTAAAAAAGGCAATACTGTACTGAAATATCCAAAAGGTGATGCACCTCTATTTATCAGACTGTCACTCAATATCGGTTCTGTGGTTTCACTGTTTAATAATCCTCAGTAACACCCATTTTGTGTCTTGGTGCTCCATTTCTCTAAAAGAGCTTCTCAAAAAAAAAAAAAAAAAAAAGTCAAGCAGCAAAATCTGAACAAGCCAAACTGCTTGGGCTTACTGCTTCTCTCGTATGTACTTCCAGCAGCTCACAGAGTTTATTTTACAGAGAAGGCAAATTTGGAGATAACAGGGATTTCTTGTGCAAAATTAAAATTACAGTATTGATTAACAGCCAAGTGTTTTAAAAACATGAGCTCAGGGTAGTCCTGTTATCTCATATGCTTTTGATTCCAAGTTCATCCTTCTACCCCTATATACAATCGCGTTCTGTTAAATTAACCTGGCATGTTGTTTTCCTAAGGTTTATGGGTCATTGGGTTTTGTGCGGGCCAGCTGTTCCCAAATCCAGTCCCT
Organism: Podiceps cristatus; assembly: GCA_000699545.1. NCBI lineage: Eukaryota > Metazoa > Chordata > Aves > Podicipediformes > Podicipedidae > Podiceps > Podiceps cristatus. Next base: position 50,244 of record KL282099.1, read on the forward strand.
TCAGCAAAGTCAGAGCCAGTGAAGAGGGGAGCGCACAAGCAAAGGCCGGTGGAGGCAGGAAATGCAGTATGAACACAGCAGAGTAATTTTACTTGCAGCTTCACTGTTTAAAGATTTTTCACTAATTCCACGCTCATTACCAAAATGTAGTGTTAAATTACAGTTGTTCCTTGGGACTGTTCTTGTTGCTACTTGGTACTGTTTTCCTAAGCTTTAATTACAAAAGCAAGCCTGAAAAGAGGAGCATTTCAAAGCCCCCTGGCAAGGAAGATGCAGTATCTGTCACATGCAGAGCTGAAAGAGATCTACAAAAGGAACTGAAATCAACTTTTGGAACCTTTCCCCAGGGCCCCAGCAGCTTTACAGTTATGTCTGGGGTTTTTTAATGTCATAATGTGGTGCCTGAATTTTTGGAGAAGCCTAGCATGGCAGGCAGGGGCCTGAACTGCACAAGCACCGTCCGGCTTCATGGCGAAAGGTGTCTCTTGCCAGCCGCAGCGGTGCCAGGCTGTCAGCTGCGCGGCCTTCCACAGCCCGGCTGCCACACGCCCTCCCGCCTCGGTTAGCAGGAGTGGAGCCAGAGCTGAGCACGGCACGTGCCCGGGATGAAAAGCATTACTGCCATTGTGCCTCTCTTCTCTGCTTTGAGAATCTTTGCGCAGAGATAAACGCTATCCGGAAAGGTAAAGCTATAGAGTGCCCCTATATTCAGCTATAGGCACGCATCCCAGCCGGTGCTTGGGACGACAGGTAGCAGCAGTCAGAGTACTCAGGGTAGCGGGGTTGGTGTTCTGTTCTCGCAGACAAGTTGAAGGTGGCTGTGATTTTTAAGGCCATACAAATCTCTCGGACATGGCAGGACAGAGAATGGCAGTTTTTCCTGGCGTGTCTGGCGGAGGCAGAAGGGCAGCTAGGAAAGGTCAGTCGGACGTTCGCTCCAGAGACCTGCCCCTGACAGAGGATACGCCAGTTGCTGTAGTGGAAGATGCAGGAAACCAAGTAGCTGCCAATTATAAAGTGCTTGCAGGCACATTTTTCTAACTTTGGCAGTTTGTGGCAGGCTACTGTTCTGAAGCTGGAGCTTTTCTACCCTGACAGGCTGTTGATATGTTGCTTAACATACATACAATTCTATGATTCTATTCTAGGTTTCTGTATCTAATATCTGATGATGCACAGACCTGAGAACACATGAATTCTAGTGAGTTGCAGTGGGATTATCTGGCAGTATCGCACCTTCGTTTTTCAAGCTTACTGCATAAAACCATACCTGTATTTGAGTAAAACATCCAAATTGCCAGTAAATAATACAGCAGAAAGGCATCTCTCTTCCTATTTGTGCCTTGCTGTATTATTTATTTTACAAGGTGGTTTGTCAGGGGAGTAACCTGTTCTAGTGGTCAGTTGAGGGCTGCGTTAATGTTCCTATTTAGAACTGGATCACTGATTTATGCAATGATCCTGAACAAATTTTTTTTATCCCGAGGAAAAGCGAGGCATATGGAAGATAGAGGGGGTAATACCTACAGCATATTACATTCTCTGATGAAGAGCATTGTGTAAGGGCAATGAACAGTTATTTAAACCAACTGCAATTAAGAGTGTTGCTCCAAAAAGCATGTCAGAAGTTCCTTGTCATTTAGTGTGTGGCTGACATCTCATATTTAAAACTTCCCTGACACCTCAGTGTGTGCACTTGTGCACGCACACCCCCCATGTGTGGGAGAGGAGGGTTTCTGGAGGGACCCAAAGAATTGAACACCTCTCGAGAAATGAGCAGCTGGTCTCGCACATGCAGCCAGTAACTAGGAAGAAGAGGGTTTTGTGCTGAGTCTGAATGAAAATCAGGATAAACATCAGTAGTTAGAATGTGCCAATCAAGGGAATCTTGGTAAATTCCATGTAGAGAGAAATTTTAATTTAGAACTACTGTTCAGTCAGTAACCAAAGAAATACTCTTCAGATAAAAGTGCTTCAGATGTCATAGTATGGGAAACCAATAATTATGAGATACAGTGAACAATACAAGGTAGAATTGCTAAAGAGATTAATTAGCCTTAGCCTTACTAACCACTATAATTGATGCAAATATACATCTGCAGCCTGCTGAGACATTAGATAGTCATCATACACCTGCTCAATTTACCAGTATTGCAGAACACAGCTGTCAGAATATTTTTTTCTTTTTTTCCTGGAACTCCTTGAGTATAATTGACTGTTTGTTCTTTTGTTGTTCAAAATGTTTTCTCTTTCTAAACAGCACTTCCATGATGGCAGAAAGGCACAACAACATATTGAAACTTGCTGGAAACAACTTGAAGCAGTAAGTGGAAACTTCCTCAGATGTAATATTTAAGTCATTTTTATACTGTTTTCATAGAGATGGTTCCAAACAATATGTTTGGATAAAGGGTATATGGATAAAAGCTGTAGAAATGGGATTTTTAAAACTCTACTGTGCTAAATACACTGGTAGACATGAAATAGTCTGTTTTAATAGTACATTGGGCTTTCTGTGGGATCTGTGTCTATCATGAGTAGCATTTCATTTGATACGACTTGAAAAATGTGCTAAGCATTGCTGGAAATGCAGAGTCCCTAAGGGCCCTATTCAGATATTCCACTGTAAGCTGAATAGCTTCATGCTGCATGAATAAATTGAATGGGACCATCTCTTGAGTAAGGTGCTGTTTCTCAAAAGTAAATACATTAGAATTGTCGTTCACATAATGGATGAAAAGTGAGACTGTAAGTAGGAGAGGATAAAGAAAGAGGACATCAGTAACCAAAAGTCCTACTTGGAAATGTATGAATCGTAGTGAGTCCCTTGTGCATTATAAAAATGTGGGAGTTAAGTGTTGGGAGTGATTTGGTCTACAAGAGCAGAAGAGATGCTAACAGGGAAAAATACTGAAATACTTGTGATATTGGTATCATCAAGCAGCCTGAAGAATGGAACAAAAGATGTGTTTCTAGTAACTTAGATTTTTTGAAGTTCTTTTAATATGGAAATGTATTCCAATGTAAACAAGCTTGTCCTAAAATCTGACAGTTGTTACAGCAGATCAGTTTAGGGGCAGGTATTGATGTTAGGTAGATTTTGATATCTTACTTTCCCATAATTAAGGCTTCTATTTTTTCTTTTCAGAGTAAAAGGCGGTTTGAACGTGATTGCAAAGAAGCTGATCGAGCACAGCAGTATTTTGAGAAAATGGATGCTGACATTAATGTTACAAAAGCAGATGTTGAAAAGGTAAGCCAGAGGGTGTTGGTAAATGTGGATGTGATAGGTTTAGTTCCTCAATCCTGCCGGTAGGATAAACCCTCTGAGGCTTAATGCCTTACTTAAGTCAGTCTGTAGGTTAATTAAAAACAGGGAGATCTCTGCAGAGGCCTATATTTGCATAAAAATTCTGAACAGATACAGTAAGCTTTTTTCAGATCTGAGTTTATCATAGCTGGCATGCTCTAGATGAGCTTATAGAAAATCAGTTTTAACTAACGCCCCAGATTCTGTGGCAGTCAAGCTTGTGAGGGCTCCCCGAAGGGTGTTTACAGTTCCCACACATTGTTGGAGGCTTTGTGTTCCAGGTAGAACTAAAATTCCTGCCTTTGAGCAGCACTTCGAACATGTCCTGAGGTCATTGGTTGCACTGAAGCATTACCAGAATTGTTGTTCGTGGTCCTAGGTTTACAGAGGGATAGCTTTTCAGGTTATGCAGAATCCTGGAATCCATGGTTGGCACAGATGGCACATAGCTTTTATTTCTTAGTTGCTCTCTGGTTGCAGAGACATTTGTGGCTTTTATACATTGAAGCTTTTGAACTGATGCTTAATTTTAAACATACATTTCTGTTTCAGCATATCCATCTTGGAATATTTTCTCTCTTTAGTTTGATTCAAAATTGGATGTGCAGAAGGATGCTTAAAGTTTAAATGTCCGAGTCTGGTGATGTACCTGTAACTTAAGGAAGCAATGGAGAGGGAGAAGGCGTGTTTAAATTGCTTCTTTTTTTGGTGTCACACATCTGCTCAGAAGATGCAGTAGTGTAGATCAGAAGCACCTTATTACAATGTGTAAGGGCAGTTTTGTCTTCCCCGAGTTTGATTCATATAGGTAGAAAATAGCGAGAAATAGAAAATGAATGAAAAGAAATGAAAAAAGCAAGGGTGGGGGGGAAGTGCTGAAGCTTAAAATACACCAAACATTTTTTGTTGCAGAGACAGGAAAAGGAACTGAATTATAGGTAAGGAATCTTTTCTAGTCCAAGACAGTGCTTGTAAAATGTAGCTTTTGCTCCTCAAGTGGTCTGCTTCATTCTATTCTCAGTTAAATCAGTCCTGGGAAGCTATCAAATACAAATTTTTCTTTACATCTCTGGGATCTTAAGATGTTTCTAGTATGCTGAGCATCGTGAAGGTTGTGTAGCAGATAGCATCAAGGATGCTATTAGAAATGAGGACAGTAAATGAAAGAGACGCTCAGAAAATTTCCCCAAAGGGCTATTGCATATCAAAGGAAAAATACCTCTGTGGTCTTGTAACTTGCTTGGCTATTAGTTGTAAATTCACCATGCAGATTTGATCCTTTGTTGCCTTTTGGATTTGCCAGGGCACTTTAGGGATGAATGCGTGTACAGGATTGTTAAAGATGTAACACCACATGTGGGCTTTTCTGAGAGGGGGATCATCTCCGCTTTATCTGTATAAAGTGATTTTAGAATACTTTTTTTTTTATAGATAAAATTAGGACTTGCCCTAGATTTTACTCAAAGCTGAGGCCATGTCAAAGGGATATAGAGACATGACTTACTGTTTGAAATACAGGGCTGAAACTCCTTCCTTCTACATCCCTTTCTAAGGTTGACCTTTTCTGGTCAGAGTGGAAGGTCGCATGTTGGTGGTGTATCAATCTGAGTGTTGGGCAAATTCTGGGAAGCAATGCCTTCCCTGGAAAGTGGAGGAGGGGGACTTCTGTCTAAATTTATCTAGCTTTTGATTGTGTGTATTTGTAAATTATTTATTACAAAATGAGGCTCAGTGGTATCTCGGGGGTGGGGGAGTGGGGGGAAATCTGTTGAAGTTGTGTGTCGGCTAATCTCAGGAGAAAGCATTAGTCAACTCTCCAGTCAGTCAGCTGGGTAGATGGAGAAGGAAAAGGTTATCAAAACGAGTGGAATGTGAAATAATATTACTGAACAGAGAGAACAGTGTTTTCCAAGTGCATGCGTTAAGCTGGGTTCATCCATGTCAGGCTGTGAATAATGCCCTTTCTTTGCTCCCCTCTGCCCGTGTGACTGGGACCGCTCTTGCATAACTCCCCAGTGCAAAGCGGGGTATTGTTTAACCAAGCGCCGCTCTTGGAGACAGCTCTCGCTGGCTTGTGCCAGGGAGGTGCAGAAGCTGCACAGCTTCAAATGAAGCCCTAGGATGACTTTTATCTCCTCCTCGTGCAGTGGTTCTGATTTCTCATGCCCTTAATGGCTTGGCTGCTGCACTCCTACTCCCCAAAGCTCCCAAAAATCTGTCTGGCCAGGAAAGCAGACAATTTGGCTGCGTTCAGAGCTGGTGCTGTTCGCTTTGGCAGAACAAGGTGCTCTTCAAGCAGTGGGATCGGTTGCCCTCATTTCTTCGGCTTGAGATTGACACCTTGGCCACTTTAGCTTGTACCTGCAAATATGAGCAGACACTAGAGCTATTTTTTGCATCATGCATTATAGAGTAATGGAATTAAAATTCTGCAGTGATCACAATGACACATGCAATTCTCTAATGCACCTGATGTTAAGTCCTGTGAGGCTCTGAAATGCTCGCATCTCTCAGTCCTTCGGTCGTAGCCTTTGACAACTGCGGCAGGAAATTCTGCGGTAGAGCTGCCAGCTACCAGCACTTAGCATGGCCTTACCTAAAGGATAACTCTTGGCATTAGTTTGCTGGGATTAAATAACCGTAGTGGCAGAGAAGCAAATTAAGAGTGACTTTCCTCCTTATTTCTCCAGGACTGTTTCGTGGCCTTAGAGGCAGGGCTGGATGCATGGTATGGTTATTTGCACCTAGGTCCAAATTCCTTCTGTAGGACCGGCTCAGGTTTGATAAGCAGAGGGCACGTGCCTTCTGTGGCCAGTATGGGCTCGATCGCTGTGCAGCCGGCCGGCCCGGTAGCTGATCTCAGAGCAGGGTGTCTAGCTTTGTTTCCTCCCATCTCCCTTTTTGGTGGTAGGAACACAGAGCAAAAGGCTGTGCTCAGTCTCTGCAGTGGCCACGGTCCTTATGCAGGGATCAAAAGCAAGTAGGTTTGGGCCCCTGAGCTCTATTCCAGTGTTTGCACTGAGCGTCTAAATGGCCAGCAGCCGACGCTTGCAGAGGGATGTTTTAAGTGTCAACACAAAGCACAGTTTGGCTCAAAGGTTTTTTGTCAGTTCAGTTCAGCAAAGTCATGGTAGGAAGCTTACTGTGAAAATACCCTTATTAACTGAGCAAATGGTGCAACATGTTGTTTCTAATACTGGGAAGCCTTGTAGGTATCACTGCAAGCTTTAGTTTCATTTGGATTGCAGTGGGATGTGTGCTTGAAAGCAGTTCTCTTTCAAAAACCGCAGTGGAGCTGCTTCAATTTTTTGACCATTTGGGGAAATGGTGTCTGTCACCAGTGCAGAGCCAGTGTACATATAAGGAAGCGCTCTATTGTTTGTTCCTTCACTTTAGAGCTGCAATCACCGAAGAGCTGACATCTTTATGGGATAATGTGGTACCCAGTGGTGCCTTTGCAGACTTGTGCAATTAAAAAAAAAAAATAAATCAGCTGGCTTTTCTAAAGGTTTGTTTTCAAAACAGACTTTTCAGAATCTGATTTTAAAGAGGAGGTGGCTGAGGCCAGCCACGGGAAGGGATGAATGCTTTACCTCTTGACTTGCACAGCAGTTGAGCGGGAGGACGGCGGTTTGGGGTACTTGCTATCAGGCAGGTTCTGCCCCTTTGCTCAAGCATAGCATGGTCGTATGTTGGTGCCCTAGTTAATAATTTTGCCAGAGAACAGCTTCAGCTTTGAGCGGTAAAAAATGAGCTGTGTGTGAGTTCCCAGAACTGCTGTCCTGAAATCACATTGTTCTGGGTTTTGTTCCTGTTATGTTAGGGGGGTTCTATCTTGAGTCTTTTTGAGGTCAATGTAAATGTGTTGTGGATTTACAAAGTAGTTTAGTAGTTGTAGTCTTAGACATAAAGTGCAAATTTAACCTTAACTCTCATAAGTCAAGAAGCTTCTAACAGTGCTGAAAACATGGGGTGTGTATTTTGTTTAGCTGTGGGTTTCTGGCTGACTCATCTTCACTAGGTCTTCAACCTGCACCCAGAAGGGACAAGCTTGTATTAAGATTCCACTTGCATCCTGTGACACTCAGACATCTTTTCTGGGGCAGTGGGATTTTCCTACTGAATTTGCTTTCTTACTTGCTTACAGCTGCTTGAGCTTGTTGCAAGTCAGCTGTTACTTTGAAATCAAAAATACTCAAAAAATTATCCAAACTTATATTCAAAATTATTATTACAGAATTATCATTCCATTCCTTCCTCTCTTCTCTGCCCAATCCTATGTGATATCTAAAACCAAAAGAAATTTAAAAGTTGATGGTTCTATTCCTGTGCTGAGAGACAAGTTCTAAATGTACTGGTCTTTTTTTTTCTCTTTTTTTTTTTTTTTTTTTCCCTCTCTCTTTTTTAATTGGTTTATTTTGTTTTGGTTTTGAAGTGGAGAAACTGAGGCAAATAGAAGTAATCTCTAACTTATTGAAATCTCTATGAGCATTCCCCAGCACTCTGTGACTTTCAGACCGGTTATGTCTGATGTATCCAAGATTTTTTGAGTCCTAGAATAGCTTAAGATTTGCATAAAGGCATAAAGCCTCATAATATAATATCACCATGACATTAATTTTCTAGTCTGTATATATAACTACAGAGAGATACTGACGTTTCACGCTTGAAGTTTCATTTTCCCTTCTCTTATGCCACGTTCCCTGGGTTCTCACCGTCAATTTCACTGCAATGTAAGGGGTCTGTATCTCCCTCCTTACCATAGAAAACATGTCCGCTTACATTGCTGGGGGTAGGCATGAGCTGAATCACTGGCAAAGTCTTGCTGAACATAGATGGAGAAACACTGCTACTTAGATTCTTGGAATAAGCTGATCTTCCTGCCTGTGCAAGCGCAGTTATGCTGTCAAGTGGTAAACTGCTTTTCTACCCTCCAGGATGCTGTGCTGCGGGACGCAAAGCTCTTCAATAAGAATTTACACATCCTTGCAATGAAAGGTGCACTAAGCTGTTTTTCTTGGGTTCTGGAGAAATCTCTGGTCAGTATTTCAGCACTGTCCTGCATCCACTGCTTACAGCATGCTCCGTCGGAACAGCAGTCAAGTCACGATGGAGCTGGATGCAGCGTGCATCACTGAAACCCCACAGACAAACCACAGAGGAACTCGTCCAGCTCAGTGCTGCGGTGTCGCATCGTGCGTCACTGAGGTTTTAGTTAACTAAGACTGTCAGCAGTAAACTCTGCAGCATAACCTGAGACTGTGGGTACCGGCCTTCTGCAGACCATGGCTGCTTAATGGGCCTAATTTTTTAGGAGATGCTGAGTCATCTGTCCTGCCACAGTGGGGCTGCTTGTATCTTCTTCTCCTGCCCACCTCGAGGCACCTACTGGCATAATGAACCTCTCTGCATATTGGGAAATGTAGTGTCATTCAAAGGTAATGTTAGAAGGTGGACAAGGTCTATAGTGTTTGTGTCATCAACGTGGTGGATACTTACTGCGGTGAATAGCTCCAGAGGCTTTGCTTTTCCTGTACTCTGCTGTGCGTTTATAAAAGAGCAGCAGCATCCCAGTGACACATGCAGGCAAGGTGTCTAAGGCTCAGTCCTGATTGTAGTGCAAGAGAGCCTGGCCTGTGCATTTCTTATTTGAGAGTTAGGTGTTGCGTAAGACTTTCCCATGCCCTCTGCATGGCAGTGAGTTTTACATACTTCGATTAGGCGGCTGCTTTTCTTTTGCTTCACAGATGGAGGTGTCTGAACCCTCTGTGTCTTTGCTTGTGGCATGGGTCAGATCTCCCATCAATTCAAGTGCAGTCTTGTCTTGGTAATGTGATCTAAGGCCATTAGATTCACACTAACATTATTTCTCTGGGTTATGCAGTCCCCCATCTCCTTCCTGAACTGCTTCCTTCCTAATGGATGATGTAGTGTGTGAATGTAGGGAGTCCCTTAGGACAGTCATTTACATTTCTGGAAGGGTAAGCCTGGTCTACAACCTGCTGTCTGTGACACTGTATGTAGCAGCTGTTTCCCTTTTGGAATCATGACTAATTTAGGTGTGTTGATTTTTAGTCAATAAAGAGTTAATGACTGCAGCAGGAGTGACTGGAAAACTTAATAAATATCTGTATGTATCCCACGCATAGGCTGTGTTTGGCGTTAAGAGGTTAATGAACAGAAACACAAGTCAGTTTAAATGTAAGATAAGGAAATCCATCTGATCTTACATTTCCTCTTAGCAGTACTGCTCTGCAGTAATGCTCCACGTAGCAATTTGGCTGAGTTTTGTAACAATACAACTCTACAGGGAGGCAGATTGCTAAAGGAGTAAACAAGTTAGGGAGGGAAAGAAAAGGGGAGGCTTAAGAGCAACTTCTGAATTAAGGACCAACTGAGTTTGAATCAGAAGTGTAACATAACCAGTGTTCTTAGCTAATACAAAGCAATTAGTTTATGCTATACAGATGGAAAGCTTGTTTATAGTCAATCTTTTTCTGTCAAAATATTAGAACAGATATCTTCACCTGTTCAAGAACTAAGGGGAAATAGAGAGGTCAGAATTCAGCTTATTGTTTGTAAGTTGTTCAGTTTAAGTGAGTGTATTGTACCCATAAAGTTGGGGCTTAAGGCTAGCAAATTCATACTGGTGACTTTCTTCAACCCTGACTACTCATTCTGCATTAGCTGTGTTTGTAAATTCTTTCTTGGAGAGAGATGACCTTAGAACTGTGCCCAGCATTCAAAGTATGAGCTAAGCAATCTATTACACAGTCCTAAAATAATTTCCATTATTTATATTCAATACTTACATTTATACGCTGCAGAATTTAATTGCTTATGTTAGTACAACTAAACAGATCTCCAGAAATCATTTAAACATCAACCGCTGCTCCGAATACATCTTTTTTTGTTACTTCCTTCTTCAAGTCCACATAGCCTTCCCACTGCGATCGCCTCACTCTTTTTTGTAATAGGCTTTTGTTAGGTATTCCCATGGAATGGCGTTTCTCTGAGCTGTGTGGCAAACTACTGGATGTTAGCAGGGGTTTGCAGTTTGGTTACTCAGAGACTTTGGTTATGTAGCATTTGTGACAGCAGAATGGCAGCGCAAGCAGGGAAACATCTGGATTCAAGGCACAGTTACTTCACCAGGGCTTTGGAGCAGTGTGCTGAGAGGTGCTTCTCTGGCACATGTCACAGTGGCGCTGCTGCTGTTCTTATGTAATGGTCCTTCTCTTACCCAACATTTAGGCTCCTCTGAATACTTTCAGACTAAATTAAGGTGATTGGACATGACAGAAAAGAAAAAGCAATACACTTGTTTTGTAACTGGGAAGTACAGCACTCAAATTTTTGCAAGGGCGTCTGTGGCAGAACTGAAATCTAAAGCCAGGCAACCAAAGTCTTGGGCTCCCTTGCTTAAGTAAAATTTCAATTAACTGATAGCTGTTGGACTCCATTAATCAGCAAGAAACTGCTTGTAGTCATGCTACAGGACTGGTCCTGTAAGTATAGGATTGAGACAGTTAGGTGAGTCCTTGCTGCAATATGATTTTTTAAGTGCAGATGTGACCAGAGCCGTTCAAGAGCTGTGCTAGAGCCTTGCGCAGTGTGCTTACTGTGTTACTGTCCCAGCTCCGCTAACATGGTCCATTTTTCTCGTAGAACTTTAGTGGTGTTTTGTTGCTGTAGTTTATCTCCTGTTAGTGAGCACTTCTATAGTCTGGCAGAATTGTGTGGAACGCAGCTGCACTAGATAACAATTCCTGAGATCTGGTGATGAAGACTTTTCCATCCCCTGTCAGCGGTTTGCTCATTTGGATATTATATTCAGCCAAAGGATTTCAAGGATCCACAGATTCTCAGATTTTTTTCCCCCCCCACCTCTTCTAATGTTAAAAGTAAGGATTTTTCTCTCTTCCCCCCTCCTCCCTTGTTATTTTGCACTCCCCGGTCTACCATCCTTCTTTCAGGAAAGCAAATTTCTGCTTGCCTGTTCAGAGACACGAAACTGGTTATTGTAAAATAGTAAACAATGGAGCTTGATTTGGAAGCTATGTAAATCAAAGCCTGAGATCCTGGCCCTGTTTTGAAGTCCGTGGCAGCATTCCCACTGTTATTAATGATTCTGCAAACGCTGCCAGCGTTGCTGCTACCAAGAGGCGCCCTGCTGCTGTTCGCGATGGTGCCCGCTCGTAACAGAGCGGCTATGGAAGGCTGGCTGCGGAGGGAGGACCAGAGCCTGCAGCTGAAAAATCTGTGAGCAATTGGAAGCATTCCTGACATTGGTGAAGTGTTTCTGAGTCTGCCTTTATCATTAAGTTATTTTGAAGGGATTGGGTAGTAGAAGGAGGGGGGGCAGGAGTGATGATTTTTTGTGTGTGAGTGTTTGCATTTTAGTCTGATCTTGGATTTACCAAAGACGGATCTATTTTGGCAGGCAGTGGCCTGGCAGTGATGCATCTCACATGCTGTCTGGGTTTAAAAAAAGGCGGGGTGGGGGAGGAATTGGGAAGGGAAGAAAAGAAAAAGAAAAAAAAAAAAAAAAAAAAAAAAGAAAGAAAACTACACCAAAGTTTTGACTGGAAACTCTGCCATTCTAGACAAGAGCGACTGCTGAGAAGTTGAACTGTTCCACTTAGTGTGGATCAGCTGAATAGCAGCCAAAGCTTTTTTCTGCCCTTTTCAGTTATTCATATCACTCCCACCATAACAGCCTTGAGGAGCTGCATTTTTTGTCTGTGTAAACCCAGAAGACAGTGTGTCTATTGACCCTCTTGCTGTTTCTGGAATGCGTCTTAGAAAATTGTTCTCAGCAAAATATCCTTTATTCTTTTCTGTATGGGAGACCAAAATGGCAGAAAGTGTACTTGTTTTTTAAAAATTTCTCCTACACTTAGTTTCCAGTTGCCTTTCATATTGAACTGGGTTTTGTGGGGAGAAGGTGTATGCACGTAACACCCTGCAAGGATTTATTTTTTGAATTTTCTAAGAGGCTGCATGTGATGCATGGTAGCTTACTAACATTTTCTCACACCTTCAGGATTGACAGTGCCCATCATAAAGACGTCCAGATCCCCTTTTCCGACTGCGGGTCAAAGGCGTAAAGTACTAGGATTGATAGAAATAGTTCCCCAAGTACTTCGGTCATGAAAGATTTTAGCGCATCACTGTCCCACCCTGGTATCCATCACTTAGCTCAAGCCTGTCATTTCTGGATTCCTGATGGAGTCATTTAAACATATGAAACTAACTTTTGATGCTGTTCAAAAGTGTTATTTGCAACTCGGTGCTTATGTAGAAAATCTACAGGAAATGTGGTTAAAATAATCTTGAGAGAATGTTAGGTTTTCCTCTGCTATCTTGTAGAAGAGAGAGAAGCCATAGTGCGTGTTGCCAGTTCACATGGCTATTGAGTTTAGTGTTGTTTTTTGCATATGGTAAGTGCTGTGGAGGACTGATTTAAGTGCTGTAGAAGGCTACAGTTCTGATTTTTTTGAAAACGTTTTGCATATGGTAAGTGCTGTGGAGGACTGGTTTAAGTGCTCTAGAAGGCTACAGTTCTGATTTTTTTGAAAACTTTGAAAGTTAGTATCTGCCTTGCAGTTAGCTACTGCCCTGCATTCTCCCCCATCAAGTAGCAGGGCTGTCTAAAGGAAGGCGAAAAGATTGGTTGTGATTATGTTGAATGACAATTCTTGTAGGCTCTGTGAGAGAAGGTCATACGTAATAAGCCTTACCTGCTGCTAGTGTGCTTTTGACTAGTTCGGTATATCAGAGCTACGCTTCCTCCACCTTGAGCATTCTTTCAGAGTTAATTATAGAAAACACTCCCCTGGTGTGATCGTGTTTAAATCTGATTGCCATGGCAGTGCAAACCTGAAGTTTACCTATATGCTCCTTGCAGGGTGAATGGTGCTGTAGACATTGGGCTGTCGTTCGTTCTTGGGAGTGCTCTCCTTGCTGAGCTGTGCGTTGGCGTATGTGACCTTTTGGTTTTGTTGCTGCCATATGAGTTCAGAGAAGAACTGCCTTAACAAAAATGGACTTTAAGGAGGAAGCAATATGTATATACACTACATACATTTGGGGACAAAAAGATGTTACAAAGGTCTGTTCTGGGGGAGAGCATTTAAAATATGTGTATCTTTTGCATATGTGTGCAGAAGCACGTATTTGAAAGCAAACTGCTTTTCTTGTCTCAAATCCCTCAAATGTATCTAGCCTTTTCTGCTTTTTTGATGCTGAAAGTTGACCTCATTCTTTCTCCCTTTCAAGAGGGGAAGGGATTTTTTTTGTTGCATTGCAAGTACATAGCCCTGACACTTTTTACAATTGAGTAATCTAGCAGTCTGTAGATGATCTGGATCATGGTTCCACATGTAGTGCTGGAAACGTGAGCTCTTGCTCAGTCATACCTGCCCAGTTAAAGGAGAGAGTATGCTCACTGAAAGCTGCATCGCAGTATCATCCTCTTATGTCTGAAGTCATGGTCTGGTTTTCCAGAGACTAATTATTCCAAAGCCTTTTGTCTTAAGACTGTTCAGAGCAAATATTTTAACATTAACTCTAAGAAGCCGCCCTGGAATACCTTCTCTGAAGCTGTTTGCGTGCACAAGTGAGCAGGAAAGGAGGCAAAAATTTATCTTCTGTAAAGCTCAACTATAAATTACTCCTGAAATAGCTCCTGTGACTCTGTGCAGCTCCAGGCCACTGCATCCATTACTCTGAATGTGAAACTTAATGTTATCAGCTCTTTTTTATCATTCTGTGTTTCAGCAGAGTGCAGAAACCTAGCTATAAAATATAATTCTCTTAGTACTAGAAGTGACAATGTTAGTGACATACTCAAATGAAGTAATATAAAATTCTAGGCTTTAATATTTTTATTTTAAGATCCAAATACTTCATTGGAAAACTATTTGAAGTGTTTGAAGCTTGCCAAATGCATTAAATGGCCAGGAGAAACAAAACATCACTGGAGCTCTCATATGAAAATTCTTGTTTTTGGAATGTACCCAATTTTACTTACTCATCTACTGCCTCCTCTTATTTGGGGCCAGTTCAGATAGCTTTGGAAACTGAGCATCTACTCCTGTATGCATTTAGCTCAGAATTACTTTGTTCATATCCGACCAATGAGCTCATGAAAATGAACTGTGATGGCTTAATGTTTGCAGAATCTGCCTGGAAATGTGTAATAATGGATTTCTTGTTTTTCTGCTTCAACAATAGAGTCAAGGGACAAATTCCTGAGTTGCACTATTAAAAAAAAAAAAAAAAAAAAAAAATGACAGACAGCTGTATGAGTGGGACTGGGACTGTGGTAGAAGTCAGCTCAAACAATGGGTTGCTCTTAGGTAGATGGAGAAAATGGGCCTCACAAATGGATATTGATCTGTAGCAGCTGGGACTTGAGGAAGGGGTTGGGAGATGAGTGTACATTACTCGTGCAGCTGTCCGCTGTTCCATGGCTGACTTTGTTTTCCTGGTAAATTTGTGTTTGTAGTAAAAGGCTATATTGTTTTCCACTCATATTTAATGTAGCTATATATGAGTGTGTGGATGATAAATAATAAGCTACATAGCACTGGGGCAGAAAAATGATTGATACGGCTTCTTGGAATTTCATTGCAGCAGGTAAATTTTCTGAAGTTATATGTGCATCCTTAGCAAGGGTTAGTGGACAGTTAAAACTCCTGGGGAACAGGCAAAGGTGAAAGTCTACCGTTATTGAATTTATTTATTTGGTTGTAGTCAGTCTTTTCCATTTGACGCTGCTGTTTCATCTTCTGTTATCCACTCAGTGCCCAGCACTTTCTTATTGTGCCTGAGTTCCTTTTGTAGAAAGAATGTGAAGGGGATCTAGGAAATTCCTGCAATTGTCTGTGCTTGCAAAAGAAGTAGCTGAATTGAGGTGAAATAAATTATTAGGTGAGATGTGCGAGCTGGATGAGTGGGAGGGAAGCTTATTTCTTTGCAAATTGAGATTTGAAACCTTCTGGCAGAATTTGTTACCTTCCAGTTATGATTACTAAAATGTTCCATGATTTGGTATTTCATGGATTTATTGTCAGGAAACTATTGTCTGCTTGGAACAGTTCAACAAATAACCCTGTTCTGAACCGTTTTTAATGGGAGCCCATTTAAAATATGCTGAAATTATTTGTTTTGTTTTCACCAAAACACCCTAATGTGCTTTAAATAATTTTTAAAGCAGTCTTTCTCTCTTGTTCCTTAAAGGGGTTATTCTGAAATTGAGGAAGTGATTGGAACATAATACTTTCTGGACGTTCAAGGCTAGGTCAGCAACGGAGGTTGAGGAGGCGTCGTGAGTGCCTGACAAATGAGTCTAAACTTGGGATGGTTTAGATTTATAAAGCCAAGACCTGGTCTCGCTCCAGTCAATGGCAGAGCCCTTGCTGGAGCAAGCATTTGGCCCACAGCTGTGGGGCAGGCGGGAGTGGGCAAGGTGGGAGGGGGGAGCTCCGACAAGTGGTTGTAGGACAGGGAGCGAAGGGGTGTGGGTGCAGGGAGCTGGGTAGGAAGGGAAGAGAAGGAAGAGCTGCTGTATGAAGGCCAACAGCAAAGAAGGAAGAGGCAACTAAAATAAACAGATGGGCTAGGCAGTAAGGGAATAATAATATTGGGCAGTGAAACAGATAACAGAAGGCCATGGAAAGCAGAATTGCGACGGGAGGAATCTGAAAATAGGAAAGGGTCACTCAGGGACAGATTGTTCTAGGCAAAGAAGTGAGGTTAATTGCCCAGCGCTCTGCTGTGCTGGGCAGCAAAGCAAATCATCTGTGGGTAAAAATAGGGAGTCGTGTCCCAGCTGCTGCTCAGGCTCCTTTTTCCTTGTGCACTTCATGCCAGCACTATTCAAGAAAGTGTAGATAAAGGGCTTTGCAGAGAGCACAGTGAGAGCACAGGATCAGACATTTTGTCATTACTACGCTGGCTACAGCATGTGAAATGAGGCAAAACCAATTTGGGTATTTTTTTGTCCCTTCCCTTTCCCCAGATGATACTGCTAGCCGACAGGTAAGTAGTTCATTAGAGAAATAGATCCAACATGCCACCCAATAGGGCATGTGATGGAGCAAGAAGTGTCTGCCGGCATATGGAAAATGTGCGTGCCCCTTAAGCGGCCTAGTAGAGGGTCAAACTTGTTACGATGGTTTTTATGCATTGCAAACAGAGGTGGTTCGTGGAATGCAAAGTGGTTAATGGAAATAATGTATTGTAAAACAAGGAAAGAGCAGCAGCTCCAAGCATAAAGGGAGAAGTGGTAGTTAGAGGACATAGGCATTTTCTTCTGCCCGATCTGTGGTAGAAAGTTTATTCAAAAAAGACGGAAAACGTCTGGAGCTGTTCATTCCAAGGAGAACTATTACTACTTAAGCAAACTGGGAACACAAGTCTTCCGTATGATAGATTTTGACTGATTTAACTGAAAATTCTGGATTTTAAAGACTCGTAGGAGTAGGCAAAGGTATATGCCAGTTTTACAGAGGGCGAGACTCTGCCACATTTTAGAGGGACGAGGACTGATTTCCAGCAGTGCACCCTGCAGGCTTATGCCTGAAGTAGATGAACTGTTTCACAAAGTAGGAGTAAACTAAAAGCTAAGTTGTTCAAAGATCCATATGCTAATGTTCTTGTGCTGCCTACTGGTAAGGATAATAAGATGAGGAGTATCAAAATGCAATTCCTTTCCATGTAGTATAAATTATAAGTTTTCTTTTGGCATTTCTTTAGGCAAGACAGCAAGCCCAGCTGCGACATCAAATGGCAGAAGACAGCAAAGCAGAATATTCTTCCACTCTACAGAAGTTCAACAGTGAGCAGCATGATCATTACTACACGCACATACCAAACATCTTCCAGGTAAGGGTCACTGGCACGGGATCTAGAGTAGCTCATAATCTCGTGATAAGAACAGAGGGGCGTATTGCATATCACCTCAATTCTATGACCCTGTCTCTTACTTTTTGGCACAAATTTTTTATGCAGTCTGCCAACCCAAGAGATGGAGAGCTTGGTAGGATAAACTATCCCTTTCTCTTAGACTAGATAAAAAGTGATCAATAACATATGAGGAAGGTGACATTGAATTGTCATGACAGATTATGATAGTCTTTGGAATTCTCACAATCCTCCTCTGTTAAACTCTTGTGTCTGTGCAGCTGGGGAATGAGAGCATTGTTTGCATTGTTGGGGCAGGAGTCAGCTGGGCATCGTTACATCTGTAAAGCCTCACAGCCCTTTGTAACCTGTCTTCAAATCAGACTTCACAGATGTTTAAATTTAAACCACAATAATTCTGTAGTAATGAATGTCAAAGGGTTTTTAGCAAGCTTGCTGGATTATGTCTTAGGGTGCTGAAAGACTGTAGAGAGAGCAAAAAAGCCATCAGATTTATACTGACTGAAAATCTGAGTTTGTGCTTGACTGAATGAAGAGATACTAATGTAGGAGAAGTTCTAAATGACTGTTACATTGTAATGGGTCATAAGCATCAGAAGTGGAAAATACAACCTCTTTAAGGGAGATGGTGTCACATGTTCATCATCTGATGAGAAATAACTGATATTTGGGTAGCAAATAGGCTTTTCTTCTTATCCATAGCTGGAAATTCTTAGCTAAATGAACACCTCCTCTTTTGCTTCATGGTATTTCAAACCAGTGTCTTGAGATAAATTATTCCTGGCATCAGATCCAAAATTTTTGCAATACATTTGCATTTAACGCTAGTTCTGCAAAGTGCTCTGAGTTGTAGGTGAGCATGCTTGAAGTACTGCAGATATATCCTTTTCACTACCAGTGTAGCAGTAAGCTGTAGTGCTTTCTTTTAGATGTTGAAATAAGTTGGTTTGTGAAGAATTTGTTGCTTGTGGATCAGTCAAGGCAATGGGGGTTTTTAAGCTGATAAAGCTCTGTAAGATTCCTACAGTCTAATGTGAAACAGGCCGTTCCTGTTCATGCCCTTCTGTATCCTGTTATAATCTGTCATAATAGCGTTATGCCACATCCACTTTCCCTCTGTTGTAAACAAGAGGCTCCTGGAAGAGATGCAGAAGATCATGGCTCTGAATGCATTGAGCAACGGGGCATATGCTGAGAAGCTCTGCTGTGAACAATACATGATACATAGGACTGCCTGGAAACCAAAAATTACCTTCTAGGGAAAAGGAGAAGGGGAGACATCAAGATTTTTGTTTGCTTGGATTTTGCAGCAAAGTGAAAATAGGATCTTTCAGAACATGCACAGAAAATGAAAGAATTTATTGTTGCAAAAATTCTCTTAAAAGCCTTAGGAGACATCCTTACAAAAGTCCAAAGCTGGGGTTTTGTCAAATCAGCATTTTTTAACATAAAAAGTTAATTAAAAAATTCCCAGTAATAGTAAGAGATTACTTTTAGAATGGCATTTTGATGTTTGAGGGAACAATATCACTTGGTGCCTTCATGAGAACAGCTGTGTCCTAGTATGTCTGGTTTTAAAAATATATTTCAACCATAATTTCTAAAGCAGGTGGTGTATGCTGGGGAGAAAAATTGGTTGAAACTGTGAAGTTGATATTTGATCTGACTGAAATGTAATGTTTTAGAAAATACAAGAGATGGAGGAAAGAAGAATCGTGAGGATAGGTGAATCCATGAAAAAGTTTGCAGAGGTCGACCGCCAAGTGATCCCCATCATTGGCAAGTGTCTGGATGAAATAACGAAGGCTGCAGAATCAATTGATCACAAGAATGTAAGTGCTGGGCTGTTCGGATTGGTGACTGTCATCTACGAGGCTGGGGAGGCCCTGGCACAGGCTGCCCGAGCAGCCGTGGCTGCCCCATCCCCGGCAGTGTTCAAGGCCAGGCTGGAAGGGGCTGGGGGGCGCCCGGGCTAGCGGGCAGCCTGGTCTAGCGGGGGGTGTCCCTGCCCATGGTGGGGGGTGGAACTAGACGATCCTTAAGGTCCCTTCCCACCCAAACCATTCTGTGATTCTGTGATCTTTAGTATTGATCCCTTATATATGGAAGCATAAATCCTGGGTCCAGGCTGCAGCACGAGAGCTTTATAGTTGTAGAACTAAAACAAAGAATAGCTTCTTGTTCCAAGCTACTTTGTCTGAGGCAGGATGTGCTCGGATTATATCCCAAATCTACTTAACGCCCAGAAATGCCTCTGACACACTTTTTAGTTTTCAAATATTTTTTTCCCCCCTTTTAGGAATATTCTCTACTTTTAGTAGGATAATTACTTTTTGAAATACTGTAACTGGAAAATAGGCTTCTGCGTAGAATAAGAAAGAAGATGGGCATAATTCCAGATACCTCATAATCACCATTTCTGATTCAGATGGGTTCTATGTCTAATAGTCAGAAAACTGAATGTTGCAGAAACGTCTTCATTCTGGTTAGTTTTATAATAATGGAAATATTTAAAGTATATACTACATAAATTATTGCAAACAACTCTGACAAAAATTCTGCTTTACTGTACAATCTTCCTTTGCAGATTTGAGGTTTGATAGCAGTCTGCAAATGAGCTCTCGCAAATCTTGATTTGTGAACATCATTGTAGGAGGAAAAAGAAGCCTTCCTGATAAAAAAGCAGATAGAGTTCAGTTGAGCTTCCTGATGTGCAGTTAGCTCAAGGGAAACGTGTTTTCTACTTTTTTTTTTTTTTTTTTAAGAATCATCTGCTGCCTTTGTAAGTGAAGTCTCTTCTTGCTCTTCCAGCCCTTCTCATGGATCACATTAGTGCTTCAAATACGAACAGCATGTGTCTTGCTGGCTGTTTGAATTTCCCATACGTCTTTTTCACTGGAATCTTTTCTGAGCTATTCAGTGCCTGTAGCCTGGAGACTGCCATTAATTGGCAGTGTAAGCCTGAGGCAGAAGTTTTGAAACGAATCCACTATTTTCTGCTTGGCAATTGCTCTCACAGAGAGCAGTGTAGGAGACCAAGGAGCCTGAAAATTACTCTTTCAGGGTGGGAGGAGAGGGAGTTGAGGCACAGATTCCCATGTTAGAACAACGCACCCTTCTTGTGGTACAGCTTTTGGTGCTGCACGGTGAAATTGTGTTGGGGAGATTCATATCTAAGCCTACACTCTGCTTGAATCTTCAAGTGAGATTGGTCTCGGCAAAACACACAGAAGGCCTAAGCTAAGTGTTTGAATTTTATATTGAATTTTATATTCAAGTTAGTATCTCTTTTAGGCAGATAAGTCCAATTGATGGCTCATGTGGACAAATATGACATTAGAAAATGGTGGCTTTGAGCATCAGTAACTAAGGGATCTCCTGTAAACACCATGCTAACAAAAATGTGTTTAGCCAAATTTGTTATATCTGAACAATTACAAAGGGTTTCGGGTTTTCTATCTGGAAAACAGTTACGTCCATAAAGGATTCTTTTTTCTTAAATATAATTAAGGATTTTTTTTCTTTTTTAACCTCTGGAACAGCAGTTTCTAACTTTATTGATTTTCACAGAAGTTCCCGCTCTCCTGTAGCACGCAGGTCGTGACACTTTGATAGGCTGGCCGTGGGTGCGCACAGTAGCAATTTACAAACTGTAATTTTTTTTGTTTCCAGATAATGTACTGCTTTAGCCACTAATGCAGTGTGTTACAGCAGACCTTTCCCACTCACCCCTTGATGATCTAAGAAACAACTTTGGGCTGTCTTAGGCTGCCATCAGGAGAGTTTCTCCTTTTCCTCAAAAAATTCAAATTGAAGGTCATCTCTTTTACTCATCTTTTTCAAGCTTGAAAAACTTTGGATAGGAAAAGTCAACTAGATCTGTGTTATAGTCATGAGGTCAGATTCCAGGAAAGCTAGATGCGGGGACAGCTGGTGATGATCTTGCTAGTACAATGGTGAGCAAACCCAAGAGCCTGCTGAGCAGGAAAAGCTTTGTGTGAAACTCTGGGCCCACACAGACACGTGTTTCCCAGCTGGGAGGAGATCTCCAGGATTTGGTAATCATAAACAAAAGTACAGTGTCACCAAACTTGAAATATATAAGGACAGACTGGATGATGCTGACAAAAGGCAGTGATGCATTTGGAGTTCTTGTTTAGCTCTTGATATCCTTTGGTTTTATTTTCACTTTTTTTTTCTACCCAGCTACCACATACAGAGTTACTGTAGAAGAGGAGAGGTTAAATGAAAGCTCTGCTCTTTATGCAATTCGTAAACCCAGGCTTTAAATGGAACAACCACAACTAATATAGAAGATGTATTAGAAAAAAAAGTACACCCCAAAAAACCCCAACACCAATTCTTGTGTACCTAACTGTGTGTCAACTCTAGCTGAAAGGATGCAAGAATATGCAAGTTCTGCAGCTTTTTGCTGTCAGTAGAATATTACCAGCTGATGGTAAGGCATTCCATTTAAAAATGGAAAACAAAATAAAAGCAGCAGAATTTTGCACTTTGTGTAGGTATCTGGGAGCTTTTTCATAATCAATTTTGAGATTCAGGTAGGTTTATTACAAACATTTGTCTATGAAGGTGGCATTCATGAATTTATCTGGGATTTATCTGGGATTACTGGTTAGCCCTGTCTTTGTAATGCAAGTGTAAATATGTTTCTTTTTCATGTCCTCTTTCTAACAACTCAGACAACACGGAGGCCATGTTGCAAGGGTAAGCTGTAGCAACTGCTAGGTGAGCCTATGCAGAACTTGCTTCAGAAGGCTGTAGCAGCAGATAAAATGGATTTGTTATGGACTTTGGAGTTCCTGTTATGACATTATCTCTGTGATATACAGAGCATTCTGGTTATTTTTAGCTCCATTGTAGTGGAAGGATGTTTTGACTAAATGGAAGGAACACTGTCAAATTAAGAGGAAAAAAATTAAAAGCTTCATGTATAGCATAAAATACCAATAAAGTATTTAATGTGATCTTGTGTATGCTTATAGTCTTTCTCTTCTTTCTTCATCTTGCTTACATGACTACTATTAAAAATGTCTTCAAATGTTTAGATCTCAGGAAGTTTCAATGTCAAACTAGGATGAGATAGTGGGAAGTGTTGTTTTACTCTCTAAAACTTGTGTAGGAATTTCACAGTGCACCTGACAGGTTGAGGATCTTAAAGCTTAATTGTCTTCACAATCCCATGAAGACACTGCCACGCTTATTCCTGTATCTATGTTTTGCTCAGTTGAGCCTGGCCTCTAGATATGTTTATCTCCCACTAGATTTCTCATGATTAACGTTTTACCTACGGACATAAGCAGAATCTTTGAAATTCCTTCAAAGCAACAAGTTAGTCTTTTTTCATCTGAATAGGGTGGATCTTCTCTAGAGACTCGTAGATATTTGTGTGGTATGGCACAGTTTCTCTAATGATTTTCCCTAAGAACTCCCCAAAAGCTCTCTTCCTAAGAAGTCAAGTAGATAAGTGTGTTAAAATAATTTTTTCCATGTCCATTAGATTTAAATGCATTTGGTAAGCTGAAGTCTGAATTCAAGCTTACATATTCTTAATTATATTTGTAGATATGACTAGGAAAAATGCTATATATTGTTCTTACTTTGAAAAAAGTGTTGGGCGGCTTGTGTGACCTCGGACTGTTCAGTTGTTAGGTAAAGCTTGTAAGATAAACTTCTGCCCCTTACTGTAGCCGAGTTCACAAGCACCAACTCGTCACCTTGTGACAGTGAGGTCACTCAGGAGCTCCTCTGTGTAGGAGTATTTATTGGGATTTTCCACTAGTTTGCTTACAACTGCATGCCCAGCAATTCTATACCTTAAGTCTTTGTTGAGTCACTGAAGTTATCAGTTCAATTACTGAAGTATGATTGCTTTTCTAGTCAGTAAAGTTAATAATAAGCTCTCAGTCATTTTCACTGGTAGTCATGAACAATCCTTTAGAAGATGTTTGCATCAGGATTTTGATTTTTTTTTTTCCTTTTCCCCTGTGTGGAACAAAATAAAGGGAATGAAAAGATCGCCAGGTTGTGGTCAGACTCGGGGGTTGTGCAGCTCAATGGAAGGCTGGAGTGAGGAGACCCAAATTTTACCTAAGCATCATCTTTAGTTAACTACAGTGACCTATGCTTTAATGATAGTTACACATTTTTTTATTCTCTTAAATAGGCCATAGTCCTCTAGTTTTTATCTTTTGGTATTTTGAGTAATAACTGCTTTTGGTGATACCTTTGCAAATGGGCTGGAGTTTCATAACAGGAATAATGGACTATTTGAGACTAAAACTCACCTGCTTTATTTCCATAGATTTGTTTGTTTATTTAGAGATCTCTTATGAAATGGAGATGATAGCTATTTGTGTTCCCAGTTGTAATACATTCCGACTGACAAAGGTTGGAAACTTTTGTTTAGGGTGGGATGGTGGTTGTGTTCTTAATTGCATTTATCACCTTTAGTATCTGGGAGTATTAGATTTTACGAATTAGAGTGCCTCGTTTTGGTAGGATACTATGCTGTGCCTAGGTGTTTGGTTTGTTTTTTTTTTAAAGCGCATCATGGTAGTGAAAATAGGTCCAAGAAGAATGCTCTGATCTTGGAACAGAAGGTGGAGAAGCTTGTATTGATCCTGGGCTCTGGAAGGGTGTTTGTTCCCAGGAATGAGACTGTAAAAGTCCCTGTAAAAGTTGGTTCCCGCACAGGCGAGCTTTCTTGTCCTTGTACCGTTTTTCTGTGCTACCAATTTGATGACAGCCCTCATTTGAGATGTTTATGCTTGTACTGGATCTGTCCCATTTCAGGATTCACAACTGGTAATAGAAGCCTTTAAATCGGGGTTTGAGCCTCCAGGAGACATCGACTTTGAGGACTTCACGCAGCCAATGAAGCGGACTGTCTCAGAATCCAGCCTTTCCAACTCCAGAGGGGATGGGAAGTCGGAGCCGAAGTTTGGTAGCAAATCCAAGGGCAAGTTGTGGCCATTCATCAAGAAAAATAAGGTACTGCCTTGCAAACTTGAGCTTGGTGCAGTATGTGTATAGTCAGTAACCTCTGTCTTGTCTAGTAATCCTGGAAATTACAGGGGTTTTTTTAAAGAGAATTCTAGATTCAGAGTGTTAATAACTGATGTCTTAATATGGTGTTTTGTTGTAGTCTTTGGTTACTTAAGTTTCTTTATAACTTTTTTTTAATTGTATAATTTCTTTAATTATGTTGCAGTTTTTATATTAATTTAACTTCAGTTGTCACGTGTCTGCCATGGTCCTTTTCTGTTCCTAACTCAGAGGAGAAATTGTATACCTCTTACCTAGTGCCATGTGTGCCCACTAACATTGTTACTTTTGGGAAGCTTTAATGTGGCATTACTGTGTTGACACTTCTAAAACTCTCCTTGGCTTTTCATTTACGTTATCTTTTCAGTCTGTGCACTGGGTTAGCTGGGAACAAGTAATTGCTGTGATTCATTCTTCTTAAGCACAACTAATGGAGCATAACTAACCGAGCAGTTGACTTTTTAAAAAGACCATATTAACTTATGTATCCATTAAACCTTTTTCATTTCACTGTCATATTTTACACCATAATGCATGGCAGCATTTATCTGGGGTTACCAGAATGTGTCAGGGTGACTGGACTAAATCAGTTTTCAGTAACACTGATGGAAGCCCAGAGTAGCTTTGTTTTGATCTCGCCCTTGCTCTGACCCATACCAAACCACTTCTACTAATTACAGAGTCAAAAACTCTACCTGTTCAAAATGGATCATTCCTGTTGTGCTGGTGTATGAGAGGACACAGCTGTCTGGTGCTTACATCAGTGTAGCCAGGGAAGGGAAAAGAAAAAAAAACAAACCCAAAACAGGACTAACTCCTGAGCAAATTGATAGATGAATTTGTAGAAGTGAAGTGTGATGCACATTACTGAGGTATGATTTGAAAGCAGGAAGGAAATATGGTTTGTTGTTTTCCAGATAATAGAAACGCTACTGGGCACTAAGGTACCTTCCTTACTGATCCATTTAAATTCAGGTATTTGAAAGCTCTATCCATATGCATTATTCTGAGCTGTCCACAGAGTGAGAACAGGGCAGTTTATGGGGATAGCACTGCATGGAAGAGTCTGCATGAGCCTCCTGTCAAAATACTTTGTGTTACTCTTCTGTTGCATCACTTACTAAAACTTCCATTTATCACATTCTTCATTTAACATAACTCTTGAATACTGCTTTCCCCCCTCTTTTGAACCATGGCCTTTAATATTTAATTATTTAATTGTTTTTTTCCTCTGGATTTCAAATATTGGTTTTGATGCTTATTTTCGTTTTGTGTTTTATCTTTTTATTTTGGTTTTTATTCTGTCACTTCTCCATCTCTTATACGTAGCTTATGTCCCTTTTAACATCCCCCCATCAGCCCCCTCCTCCTCCCCCTGCCTCTGCCTCACCCTCTGCTGTTCCCAACGGCCCCCAGTCTCCCAAGCAGCAAAAGGAACCCCTCTCCCATCGCTTCAACGAGTTCATGACCTCCAAACCCAAAATCCACTGCTTCAGGAGCCTAAAGCGCGGGGTAAGTTCTCCTCTGGATACCTCTCTCTCTCTCTCTTTCTCTTTTCTTTTTCTTGCGCTTTTATTGCACGTTCTGTTATGTACAATCTTGTTTTGTTTTGTGAATGAACCCATTGTGTTTTATCATAACATGCAGACAAATCCAGGGAATCCCAACCTAAAAAGCCATTTGTAGTCAAAAACCCCACAATGAAACCACAAAAAGTACAGTTGCTGATGGAAATTACCCATTTGGGTTTTTTGGGGAGGAGGGATTGTCCAAAGTATGGAAGGAATTGCTGAACAATAAGTAATACTCATGCAGAAGTCTGTCATTAATTTAGTAGCCCTGCACATGTCTCTGGCAGAGCAGGTTTGGGGGCGCACCATTCAGTGGTTTATTCTTGTCCTGGTGCTGCACGTTGCCCGCCTTAATGTGAGAAGTTTTCCTCTCTGAAGGGGGGATTCAGCTCAGTGTCTGTGTCAAGGAGGAGGAGAGTAAATTAGGAGGGATTACTGGATGAGATGTGAAAGATGAACTGGTTCTAGGTGGTAATAAATAGATAATATGGTACATGTGTGCTTTAAACCCAGGTTGCTGTGTTAATGGAGACTGGAGAGGGGACTGAGTTTAATGTTCCCTGCAGCTACCTAGATGTATTGATTACAGTTGATTACTTAATATCTGGGGCTGACTTCTGTCAAGGACCTTAACTGCATCATGGAGCAGGACATTTCAATAAGATAGGAAGGTTTGATTTAATTCCTGTAGAAAGCCTGAGAAATCCTGCTTCCCAACAAGTCTGTGTATCATGTCTGCATTTAGCCTTCCTTGAGCAGATGATGTCGGTTAAGCAGCTTTTGAAGTATTCATAGAAGAATTTTAAAATCCTGCCATGCTCTTTAACTTTTTTAATGTTTGTTTAAAGTTTTAAATGTTTGTTGTTGGTGTTGTGTCATCCCCCCCCTTTTATTCTTGACACTTTAAATGTCAATGAAATATCTTTGTAAAAATACCAAGTTGAAAAACTATTTGTAATGGTCGCTAGTAGCCGCAATTGTTGCGAACTGTGGAGGAAAGACATGAACTAAGAGTTTGATAAACATTATGTGATGAACCATTCCAAAGCTAGGAAAAGAATTTCAAGTTCAGTGCTTGATTTGTCCTTGCAGCTTTCCCTGCATACATTAGCATGCAGAATTTTAGGCCAGTGCATCTTTTTCTAGGCATTTCCCATTAAGTCTGCAGATTTTGTTGGTCTGACTTGCACTTCCCAGTGCTATGATGCACACAGTTTAAAACGATACCCTGTCTGCAAAACCTTTATCAGTCTCCATTGTAAGCTCCAAAACACAAATGAGATGTTTTGAGGGATTCGGATTTGGGTTTTTCCCCTGCCGGCAGCTGAGGTGCAGTGTGAGAGATGCTGGTTTATGCCCTGTACAGTGCAGAGGGTCTGAAAGCCTTCGTGGTTGACCTTAGAGATTCACCTGGGTCTAGATCAAACAGGATCAACATGTTGTGGTGCATCACCAGTGTTAGAAGTTCAGTGTCCCTGTCTCCTTTGCTGCTGATAGAGTAGGAAACATGGCCTGAGTCTTCCCAGGTCAGCTGCTCTGTTCCTCTTGCTGACAGCAGCTGTGGCTATATTGGTAAAGTATTTGTGTTGAATTAAATGCTCTCATTGGTGGGCTTCATAACCGGTAAGTAAAATGACAGGTCCCTGAGATAAAATTTTCCATTTTTCAAACCAAAAGACGACCTTATCTTCCCAGAAGGTCACATGTGGCACAGTTGTGCTGAAAAGTTGCTGGTGTAACGTGGCTTTGGCTCCTGGGTTAATGTCCTTAGAATTATTTCCTCCTATAAAAATTACAGGAAGGAGACACAAGTGTTCAGTATTTTAAAATGTTTCCTAGAACAGGCCGTAACAGCAGGGAAGTGACTACTTTAAAAAACCCAAATTCTGCTCCAAGGACTGCACTGACATTTGGGGCTGAGAGCTGGAGTTGTATAAAAGTAGAGATGATCTGAGTGGGGAACTTCAGTGGTTAGTTACAGAGAATTGAGAACAGTGCTGTAAACAACACTTTGACTCATTTGGTTACAGACAGTACATTTAAAAAAAAAAAAAAAAGTTTTATACAGGGTGGGTTTCAGTTCTTTGCTAGGGAATTGCTGTTTCATGGCACATTCAGAACCCAAGAAATCATATTTCTGGAGCTTTTCACTGGGGAAGTGGGAAGTTTCTAAGTTGTCCAAAGGCAGGTTCTGTAAATGAACCTCCTTCCCTCAGTTGCAGTTTGGCTCAGAGCATCTTTTCTCAGTGGCTTTTATGGGGAGGAAAGTGTCTTTCAATTCTGCTTCTGCAGGAGCAGACAGGGAGAGTGTGCTAGGTAGCGGCTCCTCGGTGGCAGCCGCTGTGGCCGGTGGGTGCCTGGCAGTGTGCTTCATACG
>KL282099.1:78532-89014 GCA_000699545.1 Podiceps cristatus
GGTAGCCGTATTTTATTCCCGGGGTAGCCGTGAGACACTTTGGAGAGTAAGGCACTGCTGCAGGTGAGGGTGTGTGCTGCGATGTAGTGCTCCAGTAGCACCGTTCACGGGATGGGATATTGAAGAGAGGGCTGAACTCAAGTTTAAAAATACTAGTTTGTAGTTCCATGGGCACTTAACAGGTTTGTATTTCAAATGTACACATTGTTATTTGGTGAGTATTTGGCTGTATAAGCAATAATTGCTTTTAATATTTCCTGAAGAAATGCCATTATTTTATATATTAACTACCTGAGAAGTCCAAGCAAGCCTTGCAAACCCTGCGTACCATATTGGTTTTAGTTGGTTTGTGTGAAAGGTGAAATAATGAGAACGATTTCTGATAGTCTTCTCTGAAATCCCTCAGATTTCTGCTGATGCACTGGTTAAAAATGTGCAAGGAAAGGCTATTGCTAAATCTTCATTTAAACCTTTCACTGTGCTATTTTTCTATTTCATTTCCTTCCCCTGTTTAGCTACCAGGATGTTTGTATGTAAAAACTTTTCCTGCCTGACTCATCCCACAGAGTTGGAGGCCAGTGTTCAGATCATCATCTCTTTTTCAAGAGGGGTGACTCCAGGCCACTTGGTTCATCTAGAAATAGGGAGTAGGAGAGGCTGCAAAGCTCTGGCAGCTTGCTCCGTCTGATTTGAAAACTTGTCGAGTTCATATTTCATAGGTCCTTGGTGATTTGTGTTATCCAAATGGTCAGACTAAAAGATCATGAAAGTGCCATATGACCTTCAAAAACAAAATAATTCTAACCAGGCAAAAAAATAAATCAAGAACCACTGCCAAATCCTGTGAATTTATCAGATGAAAAATGAGTGGTTGGCATCTGTTTCAGCTGATAGGGTTGATATGGCGCCCTTTATAGTCAGTGCAGCAAGACAATACTGTTATAATTCTGCTTTTACCATATTAAGTTTTATAAGATTTCCCTTTCTCAATTCTTCTCCATCCCCCTGCCAAATCCAAAAGCATCTGAATTTTGCTCAGGAGCATGAGGAGGAAGTAGGGGGAAGCTCTCCTCTGCACGGAGGAACATTTGAGCTGTACACAAGTACATCAGTGAAGCAACTCTTGGAGAGGTCGTGCAGGGCAGCAGCAGGACAGCACAATGCGCTTGGCTTTAGACACTGAAGAATTTCATTTGCTTTGAATATTGTTTATGCGCTGCTGGTTTTGTTCAGAAACAAAATTCCACTCCAGCCAGACACCTTGTAGTAAAGGTGGCCACAAGGCATTTTAAGTATTATTTTAGAGTATTCAACCAAATTGTCAAGCAAGTCTTTCCTGGCTTTGTTGATAAACTGAGCTGTTGACTCCTGCAAAAGCCAGGGCAACAATTTGTTTATTTTAGAGGAAAATGGCCCATACTTCTTCTTTTTTGCACTGGCTTAAGGAAGAAGTGCATGAAAAGGAACTACTTAACGTGAACAAGTCCAGTAGATACTTAAGACCTTAACAGGATAAATACCAGCAGCGGAACTGCACATTGTAATTGAACCTTAGTGTGAGTTAATGGATTCCCATGCAATCCCTCCATGAAATCTTTTGAGATCGGAACGTGTCTGGAGAGGCAGTGTGTTTTAGTAATTTCCTTATGAAGCTTTAGTTTAGCATCTTATGTTGCATTTGGAAAGAGAAATTATGAAACTAAAGCGGAAAAATCACTGCTGACTGTTAAAATGAATTATATAATTAGTAATGATATGTCCTGTGCCCAGTCTGGTTTTAATTTTGCTTCCAAACCAAAAATCCACTGAATCTTGTTTTCATGGAAGGAAGCAGATGCCTGAACAATTTCTAACAGATGCAAGGTTAATGTAGAGGTGCCAATACCAGTATCAGTGGTTGTTGCTGAAATCCTAGTCTGTTGGTGTTTTGTTGTGGTGGGTTTTTTGGTTTTGTTTGTTTTTTGGTTTTTGGGTTTTTTTAAATTATTAGGTGCTAACTTTTGTCAGTGTCTATGGTTTTCTAATCACATTTTTGTGTTTTCCTCAAAGCTTCTTTCTTCTAGCCCCAGCAGCAGAAATGTCCCTTATAGAGAGTACCATAAAACTGTTAACAGCACTTATCGTGGATCAGAACTAGAAGAGGGGAAAAAAAGTCTCTTACACAGTTTTTGAGCGCTGTTTCTAATAATTCTTTTAAAAGGCAGTATAAAAGTAGTGTAACACTTCAAATCAACTCTGTCTCTTTAGGGAAGTTAAAGCCGGAAGAGTACAAAAAATGAGGAACCACTTACATAAGTCATAATTTCATTTATGCTTGCTCTGCTTTTTCTAATTCCATTCTGAGGACAAAGAAATGTCGGTATTGTGCTAGTTGGTATCAATTTTGTGTTCTCTTGTTTTATTGCTATAGTGATAGTAACCTCAGCACGTTTATTTAAAGAGCAGTACTTCTGAACTAACAAAACCAAGGGGTAGAACTTACACCTTTGAATTACTACTCTGTGTGACACTGCATGGACTTGCCTTTCCTCTCTTACCTCGGAGACTGGGTTGTGATTAAGCAGAGAAGACGACTCTGGGAGCTGGGATGCAGATATTACCGTCATTATCCAAATTCCAGCCTCCGGGCGGTTCCATAAGGCACACAGAGGGACTTTTGTGGTTTCCTTTTTAGTGGAAGTTGTTGACTTCATTACAATGTGATTTGATTTCCATTGCACCAGTTAATGTTTTCCCTGACCGTCCCATCTCGCCTCTGTGACGTACTGTGTAGTCTTCTCCCTTGACACTTAGCTGTCGGTCTGCCTGAGTGATCAGTACTTTGTTGTTCTGTGAGCATGCAGAACCAGCAAATAAACCACCCCCTCTTGTACCTGCTCTGTTCCCTGCCCCTGGAAACACTTGTTATTCTATTGTAAGGGTATAAATCTGTGCCAAGACCGGGATTTTTTGGCGGGTGGGGTCATGAAAGCTGTGGTTTATTCTAGCACAGAGAGATGTTTTCTGACCTTGCGTGTTTAAGCTAGCATTTAAAAATGTGGTGTTTTCTGATTCTTGTGAGAATGCTAAACTCTTAATATTCACCTAGTTTCTAGGAAGCTTCCACTTTGCACTTAAAGGCTAGTTAAACGCCAAGCTGTCTTTTGCTGTAGAAGCAGTAAACACAGAGGTGCCGTGCTCGTCTCCACTGTAACGGATGTGTTTTCTCTTGCTGACTCACCAGCAGACACAGTCTTTGTATATTCACAAAGAACTCATGAAGAGGACTTTAGGGACACCCACGTGTGCCATTGAGGCTAGGGAATACGTTGTAAGTCTGTGTATGGTGTGATCAGCCCATACCGTTGCTACACAGTCGCTAACCCCACTTACAACGCTGTTAAGAGTGTGCTGTGGAAATGTGCTTTGTAAAAGATAAAAGGAAAATTTGGTGGGAGGCAAGTTGCAGCTTACTGTGTTACGTGCGGGAAAGATATGGCTGCTAGTCCTGGAAATGCTGAAATTGGCACAATTAAAGTAGCTGGACCTGTGAAATTCAGAGTAAGTACTACAAACAGGTTCCTGCATTTATTCAAAATTATTTTATGAATGCAGTCTTGAGTATCGTGAGCCAACCCCCGATTTCCAGCAGTGCAGTGACACGTTCTGTGCCTCGCTCTTGGACCACCCTGTGGAGCTTTCTGAAGCTCCCCTGCACTCTCTGTAATGATGATATTTCATGGAATCAAGATATGACATCTAAATCTGATACCCAGAGAAAGCAGAGTATGGGGAGATTGTTACAGGACCGCTAAGAAAGAAAATTACCTCTTGATTGTATGGAAGTCCAGTGATTTATTTCAACCTTGTTTTCTGTAAGTGAGGTTAGTGTCCGTGACTGTCCAATAACACATGGACTTGCTGGCTTTCATGCTCTCTCATGTGTTATTGAAGCTTGTGGCTCTTAGGCTCTTCATTTTTTCCCTGCAAGACTAAGCTAGGTTTGTTTTAAATTGACAGCTTGAAACAGATTTGCTCGTTTTGAAGAAATGTAATTTATTTGATCATTTGGGGGGGGGAAATGCCCCTGTTCTCCCAGGAGCTGTGAGCAAGTTTCTAGCTGTGAAAACCCAACAGAATGGACAAAAGTTGTTACTTAGTGTTTAATGCAGATTTATTTTTGGTCTGCTTTTATTTATGTATAGAAACTGAATTGCTGTCATGTAAAATGATCAATATTTCAGAAATGGAAAACTGGGAATATGACTTATTTCAGCATTTCATTGTTTCCAGTCTATGATCTGCTTTGTTATTTATACTGGTTATAACAATCCCTGATGTACTATTTGGAAATGCATTTAATAAAGTTCTCTATTTTTGTCATACTTAACAGCATAAGAATTCGGCATACAGTGTCTATAATCCCTTTCAAATTTGCTGAATTTACAGCAAAAGAGTAGTCTTGATGCACATGATTCTCCACAGTAGCATAGTGCCTCTAGAGCGAGTAGTGTTTAGAAACTAGCGCATGTAGCATACATTTGTGCCTTTTATAGAGTGCTTCGTAGGTAAATATTCTGCACCATGAGTCTTGTCTGTATATATATTATATGTACAAGGATCTTAATTTGTGCTGATCATGTCTATGCTAAAGTTCACAGGAGTGCTAAAGCAATTACACACACACAAGCTGCCTATGCTGAATTCCTTCAGCAGCGTGTTTGAGCTCATTCTTTCTCCATCCTGTATGATTATTCTCTCAAATGGATTGCGTTTGTTTGCCTTTTTTAATGGCCTCATCGCTGAGAGGGTGAATTTCTTCAATGCTCTGTGATTATTATCATGTGTTTACTTCCTAATGGACTGAGAGGAAGTTTAGCTGCTACATTGTCACTGAGTGCATCAGTTCAAATGAAGTATTTCACTATTTATTGCAAGGCCACGTGTTTTCCTTGAATGGTTGCCATGTTTTGCTGTACAGATTCTGGTAACTAATGTTAATTGTTATTTTGGAAAAATGTGTATTTCTTAAAATACGCTGTCAAAAACATCACAGGCCTGGAGTCACCTTTATTTTAAATCCAATCCTAAAGAAAGGTGCTTTTGCTAAAAATGTAAAAAAGGAATGTCTTGTTTGAGAGCACCATACCCGGGAGCTGTTGGTAGTAAAATAATGAAGAGCTCTTGAATGGAAAGAGGTTCTGAAGTCTCACAGTACAGATCATTGCCTGGAGTGAGAGGTGTTTTCCAGCTTCCGTGTTTCAGCTGTCTTTAACACCGGGGATGTGCATTTATGCACTTACAAGTTTCTGCATAGGTTGAGCATTTCACGACCGTCCCCAAAGCGCTGGTAGGACAGGCAGGGTGCAGGTTGCTGGAGGAGGCTGGGTGCAGTTTTGATTCTCCCTTTAAAATTTGGGTTTATATCTTGAACAGCAGCTAACTTGTGCTCCTTGGCACAGCACAGAAAAGCACTGGAGTACTGTTAAGTCTCCCTATCTCTTGGAAGACCTTCTGAATTGCAGCTGTCATAATGTCTTGCAACACTGGAAGAGGCTTTAGTAATTTTGGTGGTCGACTGCCCCGGGGATATTTGTTCACCTGGCAGTTTCTGAGGCTCTCCAGCGCTGCCGAGAGCTGAGTGCAAGTGATGCAGAGCAGAGGCAAACCGTGCTGCTCTGTAGGCTCTTTCAGCAAACACCTCACTTTTTAGTCTTCCTTTCCCAGAGTAACTAAAAGATAATGTCTTGGATCTGTACCAAGAAACGTGGTAACCTTTGAAGAATTAGATCATGCATATCATTTAAGGAGCTTGAGTGATGCCTTACCATGCTGTCAGAGAATCAATTTGGTTTAAAGAGATGAGATTTTTTTTTTTTTTTTTTTCCCCCCCTTCTTGGTCCTGACCTTGTCTGACTGCATGGCCAAAGTCTGTTTGAGAGCGAGTATTTGGTTTTAAATTGTTCAAGAGCATGAAATGACTTTACGTGACTGCCCGGACAGCACTGTACGCAATCAGCAGGGATATTTCAGGGATGTTCTCCTTTGGACATAGGGCTGAGAGCTAGGAGATCACTGGAGATGCCATCGTGCTTTTGGCTGCTGGAGGCCGAGTGCCGTACCTTACCTTTTCACTGAGTTGTGGCTGGGTGTTATTCCCCCTCCTCTTAAGCCCTTGCATAAAGGGCCTGAGCGTGGCTGCATTCCAGCCCACTTTTGATCAAAAGTGACTTGTGTACATTTGCGAGTTCGGAGGGGTTTTTTTTTCACTTCAGAGGTGTTACTGTAATGAGAACGTCACTGCTGGTGTAGCTGCTGTAAATACGGCGACCCAGGCCAGTTTTCCCCTGCAGTGCTAAAGCACATGTGTAGAGGTACAACACTCTTCCATTTCTGTTTCTGGTGAGGAAACGGCAGCTGACTGATACCGCTGGCCCATCTTGTGAACTTTTGCACAGATCTGTTAGTGTTACCCCTTTTGCCTTCCAACAGCAAGGGGATTATGTGTCATTTTATTGTAACATCAGTCTGAAAAAGTTCCTCTTCTACTGATGCACTGTTGTTTTTTCTCTTTCTCCCCCCACCCTGTATCTCTCCAATTTTTACATGAAGCTTTCTCTCAAGCTGGTAAGCACATTTACAGCATGCCTGTCCTGTGTGTTAATCACAATTTTCTGTGTGTGTTTTAATGTGCACTGTGCCACATATGACATGACACTGAAATTAACTGTTAAATTTGTTTCTTCTTTGTGTTTGCTTTTTTGATATTTATCAGATAACTCTGAATACACAGGTCTGGAGTCTAATAGAGGTGATCAGAATTCACTCTTTCTAATAAGCTGCTAAAAAATT
The DNA here is from genome assembly GCA_000699545.1 of Podiceps cristatus. NCBI lineage: Eukaryota > Metazoa > Chordata > Aves > Podicipediformes > Podicipedidae > Podiceps > Podiceps cristatus. The sequence continues at coordinate 85,364 of KL282099.1, forward strand.
AACTCTAATGTATAGCTTAGTTTTCACTTTTATGATCTAGGGCTATGAAAATGTAGAAAAACAGTATCGAGTAATTCTGCTACTTTATACATTAAAACATTTAAAGAAAAAAGTCTCTGTGCTTGCTGGACCTTTTCCAGAGAGAAATGCATGTCTTTTTATGTAACATAGCAGCGAAGTTTGCTTTCCATGTCCAGGTATTACTGGAAATCTGCATCATTGTCACCTACATTTTACAGCCCTATGTAGTCCTTCAGAATAACTAATAATGATATTAATTAAAAGTTCTCTAAACCTTAACCAACAAGGTTAACTCAGTCTGACTTGATTTCACAAATGGAGAGATATACATATATATCAATCCTAAATTCTATCTTGGATGCAGCTGAGAAGGTTTCTTGAACTACGGTAAGATAATACATTACTGAGTTGGAAAGGGAAGGGGTGAACATATTTGGGAAAGCAAATTATGTGCTGAACTTTGTACACAAGGTACTGTATTGCTTGAGATACTCCCCACCTTGATACGTTCCTGACAGCTTGTCTCCATTCCTTTGCCCTTTGAGAGTCCAGTCACAAGGAGAATACGACTGGTCTGCTGATGCGCTTCATGCCGGCACGCAAGAGCCACAAATGACTGATAGCATTTCGGAGAGCTTCAGAGGATCTGCAGTAGCACCTTAACTGCATTAGCTTGAAAGTTTTCTTATTCCTCACCAGTCAATGCCTTTAGGTGCTCTCTTTCCCCTAAACATTATTGTTCTTGGACACATCGTTGTGGACCTGTTCTGTTCATAGCAACTCAGAGGAGATGCGTGGGCCATGAAAGCTACCTGCTGTGGCTCTGGAGGTTTCAGGTCCTGACTTGCTTGTGCTCCATTAGCAATATCGCTTCTCCCTGAAGGCCTGTGGTAGGCCTGAGGAATGATGGAAGTCCCTAGCTTACTTGTTAACCTTGTTCTTTTGGCTCTTGCCAAGCCACCTATCCCGGTAGCCCAACGCGTTTATACCAGGGATTTCTGTCTGTTGTTTTTCTGGTCACAGTGCTAGTGTGTTGTGTAGCTGAGCTAAGCCTTCGTACGTAGGATTAAATCCTCCCCAAATAAATGCCTGACCTGGCCTTTCCCCAAGAATTGCACAAATTAAAAGATGTGCAGAGAGGGCTGAGACCCCTTGTGCACCTCAGGCAGAGGAAATCGGCTTGTTTGTAATTTTCTTTCAGATCCTAGCTGTATGAGAGCCAAAACTGGGGCTGATAAACCTCCTGCTCTCCCCATACGTAGCTTCAGCACAGAAACTGGTCCTAACATGGCCTCCTTTTTTGCAGTCCTTCATCTTGGGACAATTTGCATCCTAAATCCCAGTACTTTTATGCAAGGCAACCTAGTGAGCGCTGGCTCTGCTGGTCCTGTGATAGCACATCAAAAATAGCACAGATTTCCTCCCCCCCTCACTGTTGAAGCATTTCTAAAACCGTAGGCAATGTGCACGACTTGAGAGCGAGCCCAGGTGTGTTTTTGCTTGAGAGCATGAAATGTGCCCAGCATGTGCAAAAATTGCTCCTTGACTCCTCTTCCTTTTGGAGGAGGAACTGTAGCTTCTGTTATGATGGGAAATTATTGAGCATGGAGTAACGTCTGAGTGAGATCACCTCCTAGTCTCGGGCACGCATTTCTATGCAACACTAATGCTTTGGTCTGAAGCATTGTAAACAAAGATGCTGAATTTAGTCCAGCCTAGAGCTTTTGAATGAAGCTGAAGAATCAAAAAGAAGATGCTTTTCCAAATTTGCTTGACTATATCTATTGCATTTTCCTAATGTGTAACTGGGTGTATTTTCAGTCATCTCTGTCTCTTCTGCTTAGAGTTGAGAAGAACCGGTTATATAGTCTTTCTTGTAACTGCTTGTTGATTTACAAAGCTACATCTAGATGCTTTGTCTTAAAAAGATGTATGTATGGCTTTAGCATGTAGCTTATCTGTACAGTATATTGAGTCATTCTCATGTCTGATGTGATGTGGGACTTACTCTCAAGCAAAATATTGTTATTAAAGAATGAATTAAAACATCTGTTCTGCACCATGCACAGCAGGTAATGTAAGCACTGCTAGAACTTCATGTAGCTGAAGTCTTAGAATGAGTGTAACCTATTTAGTTGTGGTTTTCACTTGTCTTAAATTTGCTACTCATTGTCTCATGGAATGGAATTTTAAGTGTGTTATTACACACATGATCCTTAACTAAGCGTATGTGCCATCTTTTACTGAACATCACTATGGCAGCAATTTTATTAGGTTTGCCTGTTCTGCTGTTATGAAATTGCTAGACCAGAGGAGGAGATGACCTGTCTGTAGTTGTCCTCCATCCACCTGACACCCACGCACTTTCTTGTAAGCAGCTTGTTCTGCAAATGCAGAAGAAAGAGCGCGCTGTCTCGGAGCACATTCAGTGCAGAGTCAAAGGGTCTAATGGGCAGCTTTTGTGGCAGTGTGTCCACTAAATCACACCTCTGAGAGAGGTTTGGCATTTCAGTAAGACTAATGTTGCAACTTGGCTTACAAGCTTTCAGTAAACTGATGGGCCATTGAATTTGGTTACTTAGCTTTGTGGTTTTACCCTTCTTTCTCCCATAGGCTGGGATTTCCCCTTAGAAATTGGACATGGAATGAGCAGAAATCAAAACAAAAAAAAACTGTACAAATTCAAGATTATGTACAAGAACCTCACTTCCCTTATGGTAGAACTAATTAGTATTGATGTGTGTTCAGTATAGCCCACGCAAACTGTCCTTCTTGCCTTCTTGCAAGACAAAAATAGGTGGTACTTTGAAGAAAATAGTATTGATGTATTTTATGTGTCATCTGTCTGCTATATCAAATTGAGGCAATCAAGAAGAGGCATAGCAGTTTGAAGGCAGAAAAGGGGTTTTCAAGCAGAATCGCACAAAGGTAACCACTGTGGTCTTCAATTTTTTTTTTTTCCTTCAGTTATGATTTCAAATGGATTGATTCTATGGCTTTGATATAACTCCTGATTGTTATGCTAGTAGAAGTGAGAAAGGAAAAATTGAGTCACTTTGACATGGAATGTGGATCCTGGAAAGTAAGCAGCATGTTTTCAAATTGCAGAACCCCATAGCAAGCATTTCTATTACTTTAGTGTGTTCAGGAGAGCCCCGACATAAATGAACTGTATTGGAGCAACACTCAGACAGTGCAGAACAAGCCAGCAATTAGTAATGCAATGAGAAGTGCGACTGTGACACAGGAGTGAAAGCTAGCAACTGCTTGTGTGGGGATGCTGTCTATAGAGGAAGGCAGGAAAGATCAGCTTTCTGTGAGAATGGAACTCTTAAATAAAATCTGATGATAACTATGGATAAAAATAGTTTCTCAGCTTTGCTATTGAATTCTGGCATTCTTTAGTTGGTGATCTCCCATTATCCATTTGGTATGGAAGCAGGATGTGGTCCTGAGGTTGTTTCTAAGGCATCCAGATTCCTAACCATGCAGGGACTGAGAACTCTCAGTACAAGCGGTAACAATGCTTCAGACCATTGTGATTTTGAACAGATTTTTGTGAGCTGTTTGCAAAATGTAATCCTGAAGGATTCTTTCAGGCTCTGATTATTATTTTTTACCCCCCCCCCT